>CM047427.1:46876250-47177184 GCA_026168455.1 Theocolax elegans
ATGTGACAGTCGGTAGTATATTACCCACCATCGATAAGGAGTGAACTGTCTTACCGACATACGGCAAATCTTCCCGAAACAACTTCTCGATCATGAATAGCGTCGACTGGTACCATCTGAAGACTCTACAACGCAATTGTTTATTTATAATTTTTTTAAAATATAAAGGGACAGGAACTATGAATATTATTGAATATACTATTGCACCAATCGAAAGAAAAACCAGCGTTACTTATATAATACTTTTTATACTGTTACGATATGAGGCTCAGCGCGCAGAATTCGCGACCTTACTATGTTGTTCTTATTGTATAACTAAGAATATAACGATCTAACTTAATTGTTATTATATACTATTGTTATTTTAAGTACAATATTATTTCAATAATGTTAACACTTTTATCTGCGTAGGCGAATAGATGGCAGTATGTAGATCTTAAGCGACTAATATGAAATCGGTCTCAGAGGCATATCTTGAATGCTGTAGGAGTGGGAGTGACTTGGGTCCACACACCAAACATCGACCTGTCGAGCACTTCTATTCTCAATAACGACCATGGAATATACCGCCTAACCGATATTTATTATTATTTTTATTATTGTATGATTACTCATATATACATATATATATATGGGCTATTTCACGTCAAGTGGTACGATGAAAATTTTAAATCGCTCCAAAATTTGAAAACAGGCTGGAAATATCTTTCAGAAGATAGAAAAAAAAGTTTTAGGTGTTAAAAATAATTTGCCTAAGAGTTATTCCACCAGGAAAAAATGGAAATTTTTCAATTTTTTAGGAAAATTTATATTTTTAAGCCATTTATCTCAAATCTATTGATTTTTTGAAAAAACATTAAAAACAACTTTGTTCAAAATAATCTTTAGAACTTATCTACCTGGGTTACAATTCTTAATTTTAACATCTCGAAGAGATAGGGCACTTGGAATATTGAATATCAAAAAAAGGCGACCACGCCACAATCGATTTTGATCTAACACCGCTCAAAAGCTCACATTTTTCGCGAGCTTTCGAATGGCGGTGGTTAGATTATTGGTCAAGACCGTTGGTGTAAGTTATACCCCATAAACCTCATAAAATCACTCATTTTCATGTATTTTAGGGCATAACTTACACCAGCGGTCTTGGCCAATAATCTACCACCGCCATTCGAAAGCTCTCAAAAAATGTGATCTTTTGAGCGGTGTTAGATCAAAATCGATTGTGGCGTGGTCGCCTTTTTTTGATATTCAATATTCCAAGTGCCCTATCTCTTCGAGATTTTAAATTAAGAATTGTAACCCAGGTAGATAAGTTCTAAGGATTATTTTGAACAAAAGTTGTTTTTTATGTTTTTTCAAAAAAATCAATAGATTTTGAGATAAATGCCCTAAAATACATGATAATGAGTGATTTTATGAGGTTTATGGGGTATAACTTACACCAACGGTCTTGGCCAATATCTAACCACCGCCATTCGAAGCTCGCGAAAATGTGATCTTTTGAGCGTGTTAGATCAAAATCGATTGTGGCGTGGTCGCCTTTTTTTGATATTCAATATTTCCGGGCGTTATATTTCTTCGAGATTTAAAAATTAAGAATTGTAACCCAGGTAGATAGAGTTCTAAAGATTATTTTGAACACAGGTTGTTTTAATGTTTTTTTCAAAAAAATCAATAGATTTTGAGATAAATGGCTTGAAAATAGAAATTTTTCTAAAAATTGAAAAATTTCCATTTTTCATGGTGGAATAACTCTTAGGCAAATTATTTTTAACCCTAAAAATTTTTTTTTTATCTTCTGAAAGATATTTCCACCTGAATTCAAATTTGGAGCGATTTAAAATTTTCATCGTACCACTTGACGTGAATAGCCCATATATATATCAATTCAAGCACTGTGACGTAATGTACGCTACTATTGGAGTTTACTAGACAACGACGACAGATATCAAATTTTGATAAGAGCCCCACCCCCCTAAAATTCATCGTTCTATACGATATGCATATTTGTTCCCACCTATACCATCCATTGTCACTATAGTTAACACATATTCGTATATACAGTATCTAATGTATGTTCACCCTCGCGGTGGTTGGATAAATGATCAAAATTCTAGATCGCCCACTACAGAGACGAGCCACGCACATCCGCAGATGAGGTTGCCCTGCTACGAAAACGTTCCAACACCAATAATAGCGATACACCGACCATTTCTGGCGGATGAGAGTTCTATCAACGTTGATCGAGTGATACGTAACTAAACGAGGGCGGGCTGCCGATAAATGTTACCATAGGGGAGACGATAAGCTGCCGACGACCATCAAACATTCGACAGTCGGTAATATATTACCCACCATCGATAAGGAGTGAAACTGTCTTACCGACATACGGCAATCTTCCCGAAACAACTGCTCGATCATGAAATAGCGTCGACTGGTACCATCTGAAAACTCTTACAATGCACTGTTTATTTATAATTTTGTTTAAACATATAAAGGGACAAGAACTATATGAATATTATTGAATAACACGTATTGCACCAATCGCAAGATGCGATAAAAAACCAGCGTTACTTATATACATACTTTTTATACTAATATACGCATGCTTATTATAAATGAATGTAATGTTACCATTTAAAATTATTATAAATAAGAAAGGAATATTTCTAATCACAGGAAACATCAGTAAACAACACCGCGAAACACAAAACGTCTCTATTTCGAAATTTAACTTAAGCGATCGACTCGAAATTTCATATACAACAGACTTTTGTAATAAAGATCCTTTTCCCCTCCCGATAATCAATAATATATTAACGAATATTGTAAAACCAACGAACATAGAACATTCTAGAAGCATATAGAGTAATTATACGACGTAGAAGCCAACGGAATAAATATCACGTATCCTTATAACATCCGGTGTTAGATATCGTCGCCAGTTGCGATATTTCCGCGTGAAGTTTAAGTCAGCGTTTTCGCGCTTGACAACAACGGACCAATAAAAAGAGACCAACGCTTCTAGAACCTTCTATGTATCGTCACGCGCGACCAATCAGACTGAACTATCCCCTCCTCAAACGTTACTCACGAGCGCAGTGTGCTCGTCGACTCCCGCCAGTGCTCAGACTGCCTTGATACCAAGCGGACGTGCAATCGCACCACTCCGATAACCTTCGAACAGTCTTCTTCTATTAAAATACAAAGTATATTTTAATTTATACCGATAGTAAGCGGACGCGTTTAAATTACCGTTCCAGTCAATATTTCATTGTTAATATCGCTTAATTATACTGATTTATATTCGTACGTGCACGAGCACCCGCGACATAACGCGAAGAGTGTACACTAAAAATAAATAAATAATCGTACCACTTTATCAGGTTAAAGTTGATTATCGAGTTATTTATTTCTTTACTAATCTTTCCTTATATATAGAAGGAACTAAGTATTAATAAATGTATAACGTCGAGGTAAAGTATATAATTTAAAAGCACGGAAAGTAAATATACGTCGGATCATCGAGGAGGACCAGACTTTCCAATCACGAGAGAAACAAACTGCATTTTTCACGAGGGTTTTGGCACTTCTGCCATCCTGTAAATTCGCATAAATAAAGCTTTGCCACACGCTGCCTCATTAAGCTCAACGGAGGGTCACCACGCCTATCAATCATCGAGAGTACGAGAAAAACGATTTAGTCCCTCCGAGCCACGAGACATCTAATCCCATCTCAAACTTACGAACTGCGTAAAGTCCGAAGGATTGACCAGTACGTTACATTGGTGACAGCGGAGGTGGGATTCTTCGTCTGAAAAAAAAAATACAGAAACAAGGTAAATGCATTACCATTATTCCATATTTTGCAATTTTCTTACAAACATTTCTATAACTTTGGCATGATTGTATTCAAATACTTATTGATAAATTGCATGAAATTTACAATTTAAAATATTGAAGATCAAACGTATATAATATTAATAATTACTTATTTCGAACGAAACAACCATAGACGTCCGGTCAATACACACAGCATATTTCAAAATCGGGACCGGCAGAATTACAATAAATTCAAAGACAAGACGATAGAAATTTCAGAGGTCGAAGAAATTATGATAATTACTACTCAGGAAGATACGAGAGGAATTTAAACAGAGATTTTAGAGAACCGAGTAGTCGACAAGATGGACCAAAAGTAATGCCGACGTGTAATTATTGCAAAAACTACGACATTCTAATTCAAATTATATTTTACGAATTTCTTTGTCCCCACATATTAATCTAAAATTTTATTATATATCAGCATTAAGAAACTAGTGCGACATTTCCCTCTTTTCTCCACATCCCAGCGTCATATTTAGACTGCTAGACTGTTAACATTAGACACTCGTTACTCGACATATTCTTTTTATTTTTTAAAAAAAAAAAAAAAAAAATAAACACGCGTTACTATGTCGGACTCCGAAGTCGAATATACAGTAGAGGATCTTAAACGGGAAAGAGCCGAAGTGAAAGAAAGAGAACATCGATTACGTCGATTGGAGGCAGCACTAATAGAGAAAGAGACAAAGATGCTCAACGAGGTTAAGGAAACGCAGCAAATAACGCTAGACGCTTTGCACGACGCCGAGCAAGCAAACGAACAGCTGACCCTCCAGCTGGCCGAGGAAAGACGACAACGGGTAGACAGAGGAAGGGAAATGACGACGCCGACCGACGCGCATCGATCAACACTCACGACCTCGCCACGCACAATATTCGATACGTCGTGTGTAAAAGACCCAACGACGCCCAGGAAAACGTCAACGAACCCGCGAATTATACACAATGAACCGTATTCTGGACCACTTCTCCAACAAATGGCGGATATTAGAAGAGCTGTCGACGAACTCAGACAAAATAGAATGGCTAGGGATCCCAACAATGGAGGTCAAGCGGGAACTAATAACTTGTATGTACCGCCCAATGTTTACGTAAAAGAAGCTCTTCATGGAGTCCCAAGGTTCAATGGTACGAAATCTTATGAAATTCGCACGCGCCTGCAAACGAGCAGTTAAATCGATCCCTCGTGCGTTAGAAGTAGAGATCGTCAAATTATTAAAGAATAAACTGGACGACCAACCTTATACGGCTGTGGACGGCATGGAATTCGATAATCTAGAAGAGTTCATCGACCGTTTAAAGGTAGTTTTTGCACCAACCGAGACAATGAATCATCTGAGAGGGAAGTTGGACTGTATTAAGCATCTTTACGCCGAACCGCTGCTCAACTATATATCAAGGGTCACTGACATCAAAGATGCTATGCTGGATAGAAGAAGGTTTGACGTTAATGACGATCTCGTCGCTCGTGAAATTTTAGAAATCGAACGAGAAGCTATTGAAGGATTTCGCGATGGATTACGTCCCGCATTTCGCAACCAACTTAAAGATCCGCGTCACCTAACCTACCAGGAAGTAGTCGATGACGCCATAGCCGTCGATAAACAAATGGAGAGAGATGAAATTAAACACGGAGGGAACAAGGCACGGAGTTTCGGCGAGCGCGACGAACGCAAAGATTTCGAACGAAACAACCATAGACGTCCGGTCAATACACACAGCATATTTCAAAATCGGGACCGGCAGAATTACAATAAATATCAAAGACAAGACGATAGAAATTTCAGAGGTCGAAGAAATTATGATAATTACTACTCAGGAAGATACGAGAGGAATTTAAACAGAGATTTTAGAGAACCGAGTAGTCGACAAGATGGACCAAAAGTTATGCCGACGTGTAATTATTGCAAAAACTACGGTCACGAGGTCAGCGAATGCAGGAAATTAAAGTGGCGAAATGACCAGGAAGATAAACTAAGTAACCAGGGAAACGAGAGCATGGCGGCGCAGAAGGGGCAAGCGCTGCCAAGTACAGTCCAGATGCCCCACAAACCAAGTGAGGATGCGCCAGTCTACATCGTCAAACTAAACAAGAGCACTAGTATACCGCACGTGGAGATAACCTCGGAGGATCTAAAGGAAAAGCAAGTATATACAATGTTAGATTCGGGTGCACAACCGAACGTCATAAAGGAATCACAGTTGCGAGATCACGTAAAAATCAAAACGGAGAAGACTCCTATATTGATAGGAATAAGTGGAGAGGATATTTTCCCACTGGGAACATGTGAAATAAATTTATATGGAAAACTAAGCCACTTTGTCGTAGTAAAAGATACATTCCCACTTTTGGCTCCCGCGCTATTAGGCTCCATGTTCTTTGAAGATAGAAAAGCAAAGTTAGATTTCCAGGGAAATATGTTCATTTTTGAGAATCAAAAATTGGATTTTATTAATACCAATGGACCAACATTAATAAAACCATTTAGCAGCGTAATGGTAAAATTAGCATTAGACAATCCGGATGAACTCGAGTATGGTTATATACCGAAAATAGAATTCACCGATAATTGAATCAGAGCGGGGGACGTCGTTGTTACAAACGATAATGGATACGTTGACGTGGAATTTTTCAATGACGGCGACATAGAGGCTGAAATATTCCTAACCAATGTCACCTTACTTCCTCTAAGTAAGATGTATAATTACATGATGGATAACTACACCGGAAACAGCGAAAGATCCAACGAATCAGTACTTAAGGAGTGGCTAGACAAACTGGTTCCTCTCGAACTCGACTCACCTGCTCTTCCAAATGGGATACCGTATTATTGTCAATCAACCTTAACTAACGCGCCATTGCAGAAGCAATCAGTCACAAATGAAGAGAACGAGGATTACCTTGACATATGCGAGCGAGACCCGAACGTATGCTTAGTAGGCACGACATCGGAAAAACTTCAGGAAGTGAATCTTACGAATTTACAAGTAAATAGTCTTTTAGATACACAATTATTTAATGTTTACATATCGGGAACCGAAAATTTGGAAACTATGGAATGCAATTATCCATTGATAGAAGACTACGAACAGGTTCGTCCGTATCTAGCACAGTCGTTTACGGATATAACAGGGATTATTGAAAATTACCGCTACCAAGATGCAGCGAAGAAGGATGGAAGGAAAGCCTTGCACAAAAATCAAGACCTTTTCGCATTGGACGAGAGAACCAGAAACAGAAGGATTCTGGAGGAAATTAAAAAAGACCACTTAAATCCCGAATTACAGGATAGGCTGGGAAAGCTCATTGAGAACACAGGTAGCATATTTCATCTTAAAGGGGAATCTTTATCGTCGACTAAGTTGATACAGCACAAGATCGAAACATACGATGAAATACCACTCAATGTCAAGCAATATCCGATCCCACAGAAATTACAGGAGGTAGTCTACGAACAAGTTATTAAATTATTAGACACCGGTATTATAGAACGCAGTGTTTCGCCGTACAATATCCATTGTGGGTTGTCAAAAAACGTGACGATAACCAGGGAAACTCGCAGTGGAGGGTTGTAGTCGACTTTAGAAAACTGAACGAGAAGACGCGACCTTATCCCTTCCCGATTCCAAACATCACACACTTAGTTGAACAGTTAGGTGGCGCAAAATACTTCATCGTTGCCGACATGTATAGCGGATTCCATCAAATAGAAATTCGACCTGAAGATCGGGAGAAAACGGCCTTCTCTACTCCTTTTGGGCACTATCATTTTAAGCGAATGCCTTTCGGAATCTCTACTGCTCCGAGTACATTCCAGGAGCTTACCAACAAAGTTGTGGGTCAGAAGCCACTCACCATGGAAGGTAGAACAAGAGTCAAAGGTATGCTCGGCTACATTGACGACATAATCCTATTCGCTGAGACGCTCGATGAACTAGATCAAGTCTTTGTGGAATTGTCTAGTAAACTAAAGGAGGCCAATTTAAAACTGAATCCAAACAAGTGTCAATTTTATAAGGACAACGTCATTTTCTTGGGATATTCCGTAAGCGCTAGAGGATTGGAACCAAATCCGGAAAATATAAAAGCAATTGTCAACTACCCGATACCAAAAACACAGAAGAACATACGCCAATTCTTGGGAATTTGCGGATATTATAGGAACTTCATTCCCAACATGTCCAAACTAGCCAAACCTTTAACTAATTTGTTGAAGAAGGATCGTAAATTTGTATGGGGTAACGAACAGTCTGAAGCATTCGAAACTTTAAAACTAAAATTACGACATTAGAAGAACGGCTTAGTAAAAATTGCGATACGGGAGATACAAACACCGATAACTCGACTACTGGAGACTCGACTCAAAGTCATTCAGATTCATCCGACACAACGAATACACAAAACGAAACGACAGACATCATAGATCCCCCTGCAGTCGAATATGACGTAAATGCGCGAGAACAAAACCGACCATATATTTGTAGGAACATTATAGAAACGCGAGATTCATTTCTTTTAAATCGTGACAATATCATCTATTTCGTCACACAGAAAAACCAACCTCTTTGTACTGGAGCCAAACAACTATCAGATCGAGATGAGTTACCGGTAAACGATCACTTGACGCTAGGTAGGGCAAAAATCACGGAACGAAACGGTAAGGTGTTGATAGCCGCTCCTATCAAAGAAAATTTACACATTCGGGTTGATTATGACATTTTTGAAGAAGCAATCGCGTCGGTTCGTGATGTATGCCTATCAATGAATTTGAAATCCGTTCGATTATCGAAAACTTCGAATATCGATGATCTTTCGTGGACAGACATCGTGAACGTTTTAAAGAATAACTTTTCGGACGACACTACAAAATTAATAATTTGCATTAATAAAACCCAAATACCGGACCCGGAATTAAGGGATTCAATAATAACAGATATTCACGGTGCTCCCACGAACGGTCATAAGGGTATCACGAAGACTACGCATGAATCACCTATACCTTTCTCTCTCGCACATAGTCAAATCCTTAGTTCCTTTCCACGACACCAGACTAGCGCCACTATCGCATGCATCACCTATACCTTTCTCTCTCGCACAAAGTCAAATCCTTAGTTCCTTTCCACGACACCAGACTAGCGCCACTATCGCATGCATCACCTATACCTTTCTCTCTCGCACAAGTCAAATCCTTAGTTCCCTTCTGCACCACCAGACTAGCGCCACCGTCAATTCTCCACGCAACCTCTGCCACCTACTCATATGTCATGTTCTCCTAAACCTTTCCTAATAGATTCATGCGTTTCGCGCCACAATACGTTATACTAATAATAATCTTATGCATTATGAATTGTATAATGCCGCTAATACTTGCTATTATAACATTTATTTAATATTAAGTTACATATACGAATTAATGTCTTTCCACGAACACACTCATGTTTACGAAACTGACTCTCGACTCCGCTAATATTACTATTTAAATATCTTCTCACTCGAATGACTAATGTGTTTGACAATAACATGACTTCACAAATTGCAATAGTATACACCAAATAACCTAAATAAGTACGTCATCAAAACATTCGCCAAGACAATCAAGAGACGCCGAAGATCTCATCAGTTTGCTGACAACGCCCCACCTCCAACCAATAAGTGGATTCGCAGCCCCATCCGTACACCACCGAAGGGCCGCCCACAACCAATCAAGAACAGCTCCGCCTTCAAGAACGGCGTACCACAAGATGCGCAGCAGTCGTTCCCCTCCATACCACCTCGAGAGAGGACGCGCATCAACAGTCAGTCGAGGAGAGTCGCAGTCAGTCGATCGAGCGGACTCGAATAAGTCGGTCTTCCTACTCTCACATGTATAAGAGATTGTATCTTCGCGTATTTTCAACTACTTTAAATTTTGTATCTCAGTTCGGACAATAATTACTGTTGTTTTAAATTCGTATCTATTTGTCAAAAGCTATTAATTCTGTGAAATTATAACCGGATCCGTCAAAATTACTATTGGCCTAATATGAAAGAAGATATTAAAAAATTAATAAGTAAATGTAGAATCTGTGAAACAAACAAGCTGGTTAGAAGGAAAGTCAGACAGCCAATGGTCTTAACTGACACTCCGGGTGAAGCGTTCGAGAAATTAGCCATGGACCTCGTCGGACCGTTGCCCGGAACCAAGAAAGACAATATTTACATCCTCACCATGCAGGATTTATTAACGAAATTTTGTATACTCGCCCCATTGAGGAATGCCACTTCCAGGGATATCGCCGATGCGCTATTGAAAAGGTTTATATTTGTACATTGTTCGCCAAGGGTAATTTTGACAGATCAGGCCGCGAATTTTACTTCGGCACTAATGAAGAACATAGCCAAATTATGTAAAATTAAAACAATAACCACAACCACGTTCTATCCGCAGGCGAACGGCTCGATCGAGCGGATACACAATTCGCTTGCGGAATGGTTAAAGAACTACATAACCAACGTAAGGGACTGGGATGAGTGGTGTGAATGCGCTGCTTTTTCATATAATACTAGTGTGCACGAAGCTACAAAGCTCACCCCATTCGAATGCGTTTACGGTAAAATCGCGCGTGTACCATCTGACAAACCAATTGTAACCGACCAGACGATCGGATCTTATAATGAATATATAGTTGATTTAAGATCAAAACTTAATGACATCCAGAAGGTTGCGGCGGAGAATTTACGTAATGCAAAGATTCGTTCAAAAGGATACTATGATAAGCGCTTGAACCCATGTAACTTTAAGGTGGGTGACAGGGTAATGCTCCTAGTGGAGCCAAGAAAAGATAAATTCTCGCCCCAACACTCTGGACCTCATAAAATTTTAGAATTGCTACCGAATCACGATGTAAAAATTACTTATAAAAATGGCACACGCGTAGTACATTCAAATAAATTAAGGAAAACGAGACTTGACACAGAGTCTGAATTGAGCGATTCCGATACGACAACGTAGTTACTAATTCTAAGAGTAGAATATATGCTTAATATATACACTTATTATATTATGCATAACATTAGTTTTCCTTTGTGCAGGATGACCACTGCGGCGACTCTTATTAGGCTACTTATGGCACTGCAGCTGAGCATCATCTCTAACGCCATCACAACATACGACTGCAAAACAACTCATCCCAATATAACAGTTATTTCACTGACGAAGGTGGACGACTGTGACATGACTAACCTAAAACCAAAAATCGAAGCGAAATATTTACAACTTTTGCAACGGACCGAATTTATGACAACCCAAACAGAACAATGTCTGGTAAAGGTCGCACAGAGCATCAAGTATTGTGGCATGCACTCACATGTCTCAGACGTAAAAGGAGGTGAATCGACGTTTATTCTACCGATTTCAAGGGAAGCATGTCACGATTTATTAAAATACGGACAACTAAAATACGGACTGACTCTCTTAGGCAATTTAGTAGCAAATAACACTAATAGGCGAACCATTACTGTGGCTGGAAATGTCGACCTCGAAGGAAACTGTAAAGGCACGACGTACGTGAGTAACAATTACGAATACTCTGATGTGGTTGTCACCGCCAAATTGGAAATCCGAGCAGACTTAGTGACTGGCACCGTGAACAGAGAACAGGACGTTATCCTATTGCCTTCAGGAACCCGGTGTAGATTCTCTAAAACATTTTGCATCGATGCTGACGAAAAATATGTATTTTGGAACTATATACCCAGAACTTCTTGTAAATTTGACGAGTACGCTATTCTTTACGAAGGACCAGGAATAAAAATCGATGATCCAGAAGGGTAGTCCCTAACCATGTACTTTAGTAATTCTACCGGAGAGACAGGATTCGGCTTGGCGAGAACGGAGGAGATAGACATTTGCGGGTATCGACTTATCAAAACCGACCAAACAAAATTGTACATTTTCGAAACGACGCCACACGGATCGTTCACGTCCATACGGAAACTAAACGTACCCGACGTTTCCCTAGGGTTATATTTTATATATGAGTAATCATACAATAATAAAAATAAAAATAAATATCGGTTTAGGCGGTATATTCCATGGTCGTTATTGAGAATAGAAGTGCTCGACAGGTCGATGTTTGGTGTGTGGACCCAAGTCACTCCCACTCCTACAGCATTCAAGATATGCCTCTGAGACCGATTCCATATTAGTCGCTTAAGATCTACATACTGCCATCTATTCGCCTACGCAGATAAAAGTGTTTAACATTTATTGAAATAATATTGTACTTAAAATAACAATAGTATGTAATTAACAATTAAGTTAGATCGTTTATATTTCTTAGTTATACAATAAGAACAACATAGTAAGGTCGCGAATTCTGCGAGCTGAGCCTCATATCGTAACAGGGTATTTCTGCGGTCGTTAATGTAGGTAAAAATTTATACCAAACGTTTTCTATGTTATAAATTGTCGGTAATATAGGATTGCATGTGCGTACTGTTCCCATCTGGGTGAGAATATGTGATTTGGGTGTTAAGAAATAACTTTCATTGTGGAATGTCACCGGTAATTCTAAGTAACAATGATCGGTCTTACGGATTTTTACGTTTTCCGGCGTGCATTGAATCAAGTGAGCAACTTCTCCTGCTATTATTGCCATGTATCCTGGTGTTTTCATTATAGAGTAAGCGAATTCGTCTGGGTTTTGAGTTGACTGTGTTAATGTATTTTGTATTACTTTCCGTTCTAAATTGCATCTGTGAGTCACAATGTCGCGGTATAGTGAATTTATTTCGCGTTTAATATGTTGGGATAAGAAATTAATTTTTGTATCAAAATATGCAGTTATTTTTACGTCGTGTGGGTCAATAGGATTTTTATTAGCGAACGATCTACCGGGATTAGTTTCAAATAAGAATAGATTAGGTTGTTCGGTTTTTATCATTTTATAGCCGCAAATTGTATGTTCTCCCTCATTGGAGAGAGCAAATTTAACTCCTAAGGTGTCGTTAGCGTAATAAATTTCTGGGGCCTGTATATTATTGTCACTAGCTTTTGTTACTAAACCTTCATATAAAATTACGTAACGATCAAAGTTACATTCCTGTGAATGTAACATAGTCCAAAAAGTGAAATCTTCCGTGTGATCAATGCAACGACCTTCTGTGTATTTACATTTAGTGCCAGATCTGAGCGTAAGCTCGTTTCGATCTTTATTTACGGTAGCCGTAAATGACTGTATAGTGATCTCGAGTTTAGCTGTGACTACTACATTCTTATAGATTTGTCCGTCCGAGATGTAAACCTTGCCTTTGCAATTGCCATCCGAATCTACGTATCCGGATAAAATTATATTTCTGCGATTTGTTGCGTTTGCTACTAATTTTTCAACCACGATTTCTCCAAATTTAAATTGTCCGTATTTATGTATATCTTTACAGGCTTCACTCGATACATACTGCATATAGGTGGAATCACCAACTTTTACTAAACTACTATGTGAATTCATCCCGCAATGTCGTATTGTTTTTTCGACTTTTACTTTACATTGTTCAACAAATATTGGCGCATATTCGGTATATTGTAATAATTGTACATAATTTGATTCTAGTGTTGGTGTGAGGTCTTTAAAATCGCATTCACCTACTTTTAACAGAGACACAGTCGTGACGTTGGGTGTTGATGAGGTGCCGCAGTTGTAGCCGACGAGTGCCTCGATGTTTGATAGGTGAAGCAGTACGGTGTTGATGATGAGTAGTGCGGTGACGAGATTCATCATGAACGTAGTGATCTGCAGTTATTCGTCGATGGAGGTTCCTGTAACATGAGAAGAGGAGTGATCAATTTCACTCTGTCTTCTAAGTCGCGTTAAACGCAATTTGTTCGCATGTACAATACGAGTTTTATTATTCTTATAACTTATTTCTATATTAACGCCATTATCGAAAATTCTTAATATTTTATATGGTCCCATATATTCAGGGTTAAACGGATTTGTTTTTGGCTCTTGTAAAAGTAGAACCGTATCTCCGACTTTGAACAAACACGGATTTACTTTCTGATCATAATATTCTTTCGATTTTTCTTTCGAACGAACTAGATTGTCGCGGGCTAATTGTTGTATTTCGCTAAGTTTTTCATGCAATTGGGTAATGTAGTCTAAATAAGTGCCTTCTAGATGATCTTCGGCTGTGATATTAGCAGATGGTACGCGCGCAATCTTACCGAATATAAGTTCGAATGGTGTAAAGTGAGTTCCCTCGTGTACGCTCGTGTTATACGCAAAAGTGGCGCATGATAGCCATTCGTCCCACAATCGTTGATTATTTAAATAACATTTTAGATATTGCTTGATTACGTGATGCATTCTTTCAATTGAGCCATTAGATTGAGGCCTGTATGCCGTGGTAGTAATGTTTTTAATTTTACAGATTTTCGAGACGTTACGTATTAAACTACTTGTAAAATTTTTCCCTTGGTCAGTAAGAATTATTTTTGGAGAACCGAATATGAAAACGAGATTGTGTAATAAAGCTGTAGCAATATCCATAGATGTAGCATTTTGTAATGCTACCGTTATGATGTATTTTGTTAGTAGACATTGCATTGTCAGTATGTAGGTGTTACCTTTAGGTGTTGTAGGTAAAGGTCCAACGATGTCGAGACTGATACCACTTCTTGAACTTGTGCTTTTAATCCGGACCAAAAGAAATCTTGGCGAATTCTCTTATAAGTTTTTGCTACGCCTTTGTGTCCGTTGATTGGTGAAGTGTGAGTATCGATGATCAATTGTTCTCGTAGGCCGGGATCTGGTATTTTTACTAAGTGTCGACAAATTATAATTTTGACTGGAGTTTCTTTAAACAAGTCTCGTAGAATGTTAAGTATAAGAGTCCATGGTATGTCGTCGATGGAGTCTGTTTTCGATATTCTGAATGAGCCTAGTTTATGCGTGACGACAAATTCTTTGAGTAAATTGAGCGTGACACGCACGTTCTCTGATTCTGTTCGTGAGTGAAGATCTTCCTTGACTGGTAGCGCAAAGAGGTATTTCGTTCCTTGCGTAGCCACGTTTATCTCACCTAAACTGATATTATTGAGTGGAGGCAGATTGCGGCAATCTAAAAGACTATCGGCTCCTTTATCGAGCGGTTCATTTTGTAATGTGACGAAGTAAGCTATGTTATCTTTAGCCATGAGTAAACCGTCTCTTGATTCGACGATGTTTGGAGCTGGTCTTGGATTTCTTTTGTCGAGTCGATAAGGTATTGACGGAGGATCAAAGATATCACTATTGTTGGAGCTTTCTCCGCTATCTGATTGCGTTTCATTTACATTGACGGGTTCGTTTGCATCGATATCGCTGTTTACGTTGACTAAACGTTCGTCATCTTCGTTACCGATTTTGTTTACTTGGTCATGAGTCGGTGTGGAAATGTTTTTGTTAAACTCTTCGTTATCGGTTAGGTTTGCAGATTGCCGTGTTCGATTTCGCGGAGTAAATATTTCGTCAGTATCAGATGTTAATGTAAATACGTTAGTCATTTCTTGGGTTGGCGGGTTTCTAGATAACGCGTCGGCTACGACGTTTGTTTTTCCCGGAATATAAACTATTTTATATTCGAATTCTCTGAGCTTAAAATAAAATCTTTTCAATCTTGAAGTTGGTTCTTTAATGTTGTGTAACCAAATTAAAGGCTTATGAGCAGTATAAAAGGTAAATGTACGACCGAAAAGACAATGTCTAAATTGAAAGGCCGCATCAAGCATCGCGAGTAATTCTTTCTCTATTACAGCATATCGAGTTTCAGCGCTTTTTAAGAGTCTTGAATAAAATGCTACAGGGAGATCGGAACCGTTTCTTTTTTGGCTAAGAACTGCGCCGATCGCATATTGCGATGCGTCGGTAGTGACATGAAATTCGAGTGAAAAATCGGGATGTTGGAGAATTGGAGCTTCGCACAACTTTTGAGATAATTGTTTGAAGGCCTTGTGTTGTTCTTCTTTCCAATTAAAGATACTTTCATTTTTTAGCAAATCAGTAAGCGGTTTGGCGATTTTTGCATAATTAGGTATAAATTTTCTATAATATCCCGTTAGTCCAAGGAACTGCTTAATATTTTTCTTCTCTTTCGGTAAAGGGAAGTTTTCAACTGAATTAATTTTTCTAGGATCAGGTTTTACGCCGTTTGCTGATATGCTATGACCGAGGTATACGACTTCGGTTCGGTAAAATTGACATTTTTCCGCTTGTAACTTCATGCCTGCGTCACGTAATCTTTGAACTACCACTTCCAATTTTTTATCGTGCTCTTCCAAGGTTTTAGCAAAGATGATGCAATCATCAGCAAATACAAAAATTGAGTTACCTTGTAAGCCTTTGAAGAGAGCATCCATTAAAGACTGGAAGGTGGCAGGCGCGTTTTTCAGCCCGAAAGGCATTCGTTTGAATTGATAGTGACCATAAGGGGTAGAAAAAGCGGTATATTTACGATCTTGTTTACGCATATTTATTTGGTGAAATCCCGAAGCGAGATCGAGACAAGAAAAATATTTATTTTCCGCCTAGACTATCGAGAATATCATTAATATTTGGTAAAGGATAAGCGTTACTGATTGTTTTTTCATTTATACATCTGTAATCGATGACTAAACGCCATTTCTTCTCTCCCTGTGGACCATCCTTTTTGGGAACGATCCACTAGGGGCTGGAATACGCGCTATCTGAAGGTTCTATTATTCCTTGTTCGATCAGCTTCGAGATTTGTACATTAACTTCTTCTTTTAAAATTTGTGGCAAACGGTATTGTTTAGCTACTACTGGTATATCGTCTATTAAATCAATACGATGTTCGGTCATATTCGTAGCATGGAGTGTGTCTCCCGGTAGTAAGAAAACATCGTTATATTCTTCGCTTATTTTATTAATCCTTATGTTAGTATCAGAGTCGCATTTTTCGGTTTGTAAAATCTGACGCAGTTTATCAGATCGCGTGATGTTCAAAGTGGGAGTTACTACCGCGTTATTCGATGTGTAACTAAATGTATAAATACAGTTCCCCATCATGGGAAGTTCGTGATCCGCGAGTATTAATTCTGCTTGTGCATCATTGTTTATATGTCCGTCGCTTGTCCAGTATGTTATGTGGGTCTCGTCGTCGTTCATCGCGTCTTCCTCAATGAGGATTTCATTTATGTATTTATTGTTATACAGTTCATCGGCTAATAATTTAGTGTAGTCGGTCATTGTTAATGTCTCTGTTTGATCGTCGTCTGCGAATACTGATGGATGATTTTGTTGTAAGAATTCGTATTCGGACGGAAAGAATGTAGGGGTATCGTCTATGCTTATTTCGTCATTGTTTAAAGTTCGTGTCGAGTTGGTAGTGTCAGTATGCGTATGTGTTTTTTCCGCATGTGTTGATGACTTTTCCCTAGTTTTACTGATTTCGCGAGCCTTTATACTCTTTATTTTACATATGTCGTGAGTTTTACTGAAGGTGACTGGGCATTCGCGGGATGGACGTACATCGTCGTCGCATTCGACCGGATTACTTTGCATCTTTTCTCTTGTCTTATCGTTCGCTAGGTAAACGCAGGATGGGGCATCGCTGGCTCCGCATTCGACTGGATTACTTTCATCTTCCGATATCGTTTGTATTTCGCTTGTGCATATGAGATCGTCATCGTTAACAATTGTAACTCGCGGTATTCGTATTATTACGTCATAATTATTGTCGTTGTAACTGGCACTACGACCGAACCGTAAAAATTTGTAGTACGTACGCCTCCGATCCGTACGCCTTTAGCTATTGTCGCTGTTTTCACGTATCCTATTTTCATGTCTGTTCTAGTTTTTGCTACTATATGTCGTGTAGAAGAAGCGGACACGTTTATGACGATTTGTTCATCAAATGTAATTTGTGTATTTCTCGATTGAATGGTTTCTTTAACAAAATCTATTGTAACGAGGTTTTCGCGGAAAAATCTGGCTCCTAAAAGTGCAGGGGTGCGCAAGGGAAAGTTGTTTGGCATTACTATAAATTTCGCGTCAGCTTCGAATTTATCTACTCTTAATGTGACCGATCCGAGTGATTCTAATGGCGTGTTTGATATTCCCGCTAAAAAGGGTCGATCATCTGCGTTGATTGCTATGTTGTTTTTCAGATATCCTACTTTTATGACATTTAACTGCGCGCCCGTGTCGATCATAGTTTCTACTTCATTACCGATTATATCCTTGCTAGAAAGAACGATTATAGGAATATCTAATAAACCATTTACTGCTGCGAAGTGGACGGTTTTACGTTCAGTGTGTTCATCGGGCGATTGAGGGAGTTTTGTGCGGGATTGCCCGTTTTGCCCGTCTCCCTGTGTCCGTTTCCCGACGCGTAAATTTTAGCGCGGCACTCCTTTTCTTCGTGTCCGTTACGTTTACAGTAATTACATACCGTGGTGTCGTATTTCTTCCGTCGGCATTCGCGTTCAAAGTGACCGGGTTTACCGCAATAATTACAATTATTATGAAAATCTTTACTTTTACAATAACGCTCGTCGTGTCCAGGACGTTTGCAATAATTACAATAGCGATCATTACTATTCCTTTGTTTGTTGTCAAAATTGTATTTCTGTGCGCATAATGTGTCTATTTTCCGTTCGTCTGTTATCAAAGTTTCGATGACGCTCGTCTCGGTTTTCGAATCGCGGAGGAGGTTCTCTGTTACGGTTCTGTCGCGGGCGTTCGTCGTAATTATTGTAAAGTCCGTATTTCTGTCTGTCTATTTCCATTCGTTTCTCGATTTTTAACGCGTCATCAAAGGCATCATTTAACGTATCATAATAATTTAACAGTCCTATTCTATAAGATGGCGGAAGGCCATAGCGAAATCCTTCGAGCATTTCGTGTTCAATCTTTCCTAGTTGATGACGATCCAACACCTCGAGTCTATCTTCATGCATTATCGCGTCGATCAAATTAATTTTAATTTCGTTCACTCTACCGATGAATTGTAGCATGTCTTCGTTGTGCCTTTTTGCCAACGTAGCAATCTGACCGCGATAATGATTCGAGGTATCATTTGTGGAGAACACATTTTTTAATCGCGTAAGCAGTTCGTCAATCGTCGCGAAATTAAAATCTTCCACTGCCGTATATGCATAATCGTGCAGTTTAGTATTTTTTATCAAATTCGCGACTTCCGCGTGAGTGTTAGGGGTCAATTGATTTTGTACTTTGCGACATGCTTTCACAAACTGAGCTAAGTTATTGCCCGTAAACATAGGGATACTATTTAATAATTCGCGCATAATGATGGCGGACGTGGTATTTTCGCGCGGACGGTCTACTACTTTTGTTAACATTTCTGTAAACATTTTCATTAATTCGCTGTCATTCTGGTCGGCGGATGGACGGTGTACGTCGTTTTGTTCGGTTTCAAAAGGATTACTTGTACGTTCGTTCTGGCTATCATTCATCCCGCTATCTTTACGTGTTTGCATACCGTTTAGTCTTTCTTGTAATTCCAAATTTCGCCGTCTTTCCTCGGCAATTTTGTTCGCGCACTCTTCGGTCATTTGTTGGTAACGCGCTTCTAATTCGGCCTTTTGATTTTCGAGTGCAATCTCACTTTGTTTAAGTCTGTTAGCGCGTCGTTCCATCTCTTCCCGAAGTAATTCGAGTTCGCCCGTGTTTAAATCAGTCATGCTTCGTGTGATTGGCATTATGATGAATGCAAAGAGATTTTATTTTAAGAATCGATTTATTAAATATTTCGAATTTATCACATCCCGTTCGACCATTAACACTGGTATATTGCAAAATATCGCGAAAAAATTGTTTTATACTTGAATGATAAATATATTCAATCTTCCATTTACAAAAAAAATGATGTATATATATATTCAAAAATATACGTATGTGTTCGTATATATATATGTATATTCTTTATTTTTTTTTTCGTATCCCACCGCTGTCACCAAAAAATGTTGTGTCCCGGATAATTTTACAGATAAAAAAAAATTAAAGTTATGATTTTACTGATTTTGACTTTTGTAAACGGAAGAATGAACTAAATAACTTTACTTAACTTTTACTGACGAGAACCGTGGTAGAGCGAGGCAGGTCTTAGCAGTTCCTGTGAAGGGTGTATCGGGTGAATTGGTAGGGCAGCAGCTGTCACCAGGAGAAGATTTCGGCTTCCTCCAAGCCAAATCCAGGACGACGAAGATGAGTGAGTCGAAACAAAGTCCAAAACGACGATGACGGGAAGATTGATTTCGAGAATGAACGCAACAGTTTGTGAAACACGGGATAGTGGATGGAAGTCCGGATAAAGTCAATTACGAGATCACAGATTTATATTTTACACTCAATTTATTTAAAATAGCATAATTATATTTCACAGAATTAATAGCTTTTGACAAATAGATACGAATTTAAAAACAACAGTAATTATTGTCCGAACTGAGGTACAAAATTTAAAGTAGTTGAAAATACGCGAAGATACAATCTCTTATACATGTGAGAGTAGGAAGACCGACTTATTCGAGTCCGCTCGATCGACTGACTACGACTCTCCTCGACTGACTACTGATGCGCGTCCTCTCTCGAGGTGGTATGGAGGGGAGCGACTGCTGCGCATCTTGTGGTACGCCGTACTTGAAGGCGGAGCTGTTCTTGATTGGTTGTGGGCGGCCCTTCGGTGGTGTACGGATGGGGCTGCGAATCCACTTATTGGTTGGAGGTGGGGCGTTGTCAGCAAACTGATGAGATCTTCGGCGTCTCTTGATTGTTTTGGCGAATGTTTTGATGACGTACTTATTTAGATGATTTGGTGTATACTATTGCAATTTTGTGAAGTCATGTTATTGTCAAACACATTAGTCATTCGAGTGAGAAGATATTTAAATAGTAATATTAGCGGAGTCGAGAGTCAGTTTCGTAAACATGAGTGTGTTCGTGGAAAGACATTAATTCGTATATGTAACTTAATATTAAATAAATGTTATAATAGCAAGTATTAGCGGCATTATACAATTCATAATGCATAAGATTATTATTAATATAACGTATAGTGGCGCGAAACGCATGAATCTATTGGGAAAGGATTAGGAGAACATGACATATGAGTAGGTGGCAGAGGTTGCGTGGAGAATTGACGGTGGCGCTAGTCTGGTGGTGCAGAAGGGAATTAAGGATTTGACTTTGTGCGAGAGAGAAAGGTATAGGTGATGCATGCGATAGTGGCGCTAGTCTGGTGGCGCGGAAAGGAACTAAGGATTTGACTTTGTGCGAGAGAGAAAGGTATAGGTGATGCATGCGATAGTGGCGCTAGTCTGGTGGCGCGGAAAGGAACTAAGGATTTGACTATGTGCGAGAGAGAAGGGTATAGGTGATTCATGCGTGTACAATATATGCGTAGACATAACATATGAATATTGTATTTGAATACATTTATAACTAACTGCTAAGTATATATATTGTTATATTTGAATACGATCATTACTAACTTACTATTTTATACTTATTTTGGATAAATCGTGGTTATTGTTGACTAATATAAAAGTATAAAAAAACTGCCCGACATTCAAAAGTAAATATACGTCGGATCATCGAGGAGGACCAGACTTTCCAATCACGAGAGAAACAAACTGCATTTTACACGAGGGTTTTGGCACTTCTGCCATCCTGTAAATTCACATAAATAAAGCTTTGCCACACGCTGCCTCATTAAGCTCAACGGAGGGTCACCACGCCATCAATCATCGAGAGTACGAGAAAAACGATTTAGTCCCTCCGAGCCACGAGACATCTAATCCCATCTCAAACTTACGAACTGCGTAAAGTCCGAAGGATTGACCAGTACGTTACAGTAGATCTTAAGCGACTAATATGAAATCGGTCTCAGACGCATATCTTGAATGCTGTAGGAGTGGGAGTGACTTGGGTCCACACACCAAACATCGACCTGTCGGGCACTTCTATTCTCGATAACGACCATGGAATATACCGCCTAAACCGATATTTATTATTATTTTTAATATTGTATGATTACTCATATATACATATATATATATATAAATTCAAGCACTGTGACGTAACTGTACGCTACTATTGGAGTTTACTAGACAACGACGACAGATATCAAAATTTTGATAAGAGCCCCACCCCCCTAAAATTCATCGTTCTATACGATATGCACATCTGTTCCCACCTATAACATCCATTGTCACTATAGTTAATACATATTCATATATACAGTATACTAATGTATGTTCACCCTCGCGGTGGTTGGATAAATGATCAAAATTCTAGATCGCCCACTACGGAGACGAGCCACGCACATCCGCAAATGAGGTTGGCCCTGCTACGAAAACGTTCCAACACCAATAATAGTCGATACATCGACCATTTCTGGCAGATGAGAGTTCTATCAACGTTGATCGAGTGATACGTAACTAAACGAGGCGGCTGCCGGTAAATGTTACCAGAGGGAGACGATAAGCTGCCGACGACCATCAACATGTGACAGTCGGTAGTATATTACCCACCATCGATAAGGAGTGAAACTGTTCTACCGACATACGGCAAATCTTCCCGAAACAACTTCTCGATCATGAATAGCGTCGACTGGTACCATCTGAAGACTCTTACAACGCAATTGTTTATTTATAATTTTGTTTAAACATATAAAGGGACAAGAACTATATGAATATTAACACGTATTGCACCAATCGCAAGAAAAACCAGCGTTACTTATATACATACTTTTTATACTAATATACGCATGCTTATTATAAATGAATGTAATGTACCATTTAAAATTATTATAAATAAGAAAGGAATATTTCTAACCACAGGAAACATCAGTAAACAGCACTGCGAAACACAAAAAACGTCTCTATTTCGAAATTCAACTTAAGCGATCGACTCGAAATTTCATATACAACAGACTTTTGTAATAAAGATCCTTTTCCCCTCCCGATAATCAATAATATATTAACGAATATTGTAAAACCAACGAACATAGAACATTCTAGAAGCATATAGAGTAATTATACGACGTAGAAGCCAACGGAATAAATATCGCGTATCCTTATAACATCCGGTGTTAGATATCGTCGCCAGTTGCGATATTTTCGCGTGAAGTTTAAGTCAGCGTTTTCGCGCTTGACAACAACGGACCAATAAAAAGAGACCAACGCTTCTAGAACCTTCTATGTATCGTCACGCGCGACCAATCAGACTGAACTATCCCCGCCACAAACGTTACTCACGAGCGCAGTGTGCTCGTCGACTCCCGCCAGTGCTCGGACTGCCTTGATACCAAACGGACGTGCAATCGCACCACTCCGATAACCTTCGAACAGTCTTCTTCTATTAAAATACAAAGCATATTTTAATTTATACCGATAGTAAGCGGACGCGTTTTAATTACCGTTCCAGTCAATATTTCATTGTTAATATCGCTTAATTATACTGATTTATATTCGTACGTGCACGAGCACCCGCGACATAACGCGAAGAGTGTACACTAAAAATAAATAAATAATCGTACCACTTTATCAGGTTAAAGTTGATTATCGAGTTATTTATTTCTTTACTAATCTTTCCTTATACACATAGAAGGAACTAGGTATTAATAAAAGTATAACGTCGAGGTAAAGTATATAATTTAAAAGCACGGAAAGTAAATATACGTCGGATCATCGAGGAGGACCAGGCTTTCCAACCACGAGAGAAACAAACTGCATTTTACACGAGGGTTTTGGCACTTCTGCCATCCTGTAAATTCACATAAATAAAGCTTTGCCACACGCTGCCTCATTAAGCTCAACGGAGGGTCACCACGCCTATCAATCATCGAGAGTACGGGAAAAACGATTTAGTCCCTCCGAGCCACGAGACATCTAATCCCATCTCAAACTTACGAACTGCGTAAGTCCGAAGGATTGACCAGTACGTTACACCTTGATTGTTTGTTTCTTACAATACAGTAGCAATAACACGACACCTCTAAACGGCTGAATTGCATTAACGTTACCGGCAGGGATGGGAGAATATTTCAAGGATAATCCAAACTGTACGAGAGCACACAATTCTAACGAAGCTTCACATATTCAGTTCGTAGATAAATTGTATTTATTACTCTGCTGAGTGATTGAAATTATCGTATATCAAGCACTGCCATTTATTAAATGTCGATGGCTTCATATATTCTGAGTATGGAATATCAATAAGCAGTCTCGAATGGCCGAAATAACCAGACGGTACTAATAGGAATCTGGAAGGGAAAATTTAACGCTTAGAAGAATTAATCGAGCACACTTAAATGGAACTAGTGTTCACTATTCTGGAGCCTAAATGCATGCTGTTTGCTCCTTGCCTGCTTGACAGAAAGTGCCAAACTTCTAGCTTTACTGTTTAACAAATTATCCTTGATTGTTTGTTTCTTACAATACAGTAGCAATAACTCGACTCCACTAAACGGCTGATTTGCATTAACGCTACCAGCAGGGATGGGAGAAATAATTCTAGGATAATCAAAACTGTACGAAAGCACTTAATTTTAATCAAGCTTCTCATATTTGGTGCCTAGATGAATTGTATTTATTACTCTGCTGAATGATTGAAATTATCATATTTCAAGCACTGCGATTTATTAAAATGTCGATGTCCTCATATGTTCTGGGTAGGGTATATCAATAATCAGTCTCGAATGGCCGAAATAACCAGACGGTACTAATAGGAATCTGGGAGCGATAAATTAACGCTTAGAGTAATTACTAGAGCACACATAAACGGAACTAGTCTTTACTAATCTTGAGCCTAAATGCATGCTGTTTGCTCCTTGCCTGCTCGACAGAATTGGTCATACATCGTGTTGAAATGTTTAACAAATTATCCTTGATTGTTTGTTTCTTACAATACAGTAGCAATAACTCGACACCACTAAACGGCTGAATTGCATTATCGGTACCGGCAGGGATGGGAGAATATTTCAAGCATAAAGCAAACCGTACGAGAACACTTAATTTTAACCAAGCTTCTCATATTCCGTGCCTAGATGAACTGTATTTATTACTCTTTTGAATGATTGAAATTATCATATATAAAGCACTGCGATTTATTAAAATGTCGATGGCTTCATATGTTCTGGGTATGGTACATCAATAAGCAGTCTCGAATGGCCGAAATAACCAGACGGTACTAATAGGAATCTGGGAGCGAAAAATTAACGCTTAGAATAATTACTAGAGCACACATAAACGGAGCTCGTCTTTACTAATCTTGAGCCTAATGCATGCTATTGCTCCTTGCCTGCTCGACAGAATGGGTCATACATCGTGTTGAAATGTTTAACAAATTATCCTTTGATTGTTTGTTTCTTACAATACAGTAGCAATAACTCGACACAAACGAGCCGAAATAACCAGACGGTACTAATAGGAATCTGGGAGCGAAAAATTAACGCTTAGAATAATTACTAGAGCACACATAAACGGAGCTCGTCTTTACTAATCTTGAGCCTAAATGCATGCTATTTGCTCCTTGCCTGCTCGACAGAATGGGTCATACATCGTGTTGAAATGTTTAACAAATTATCCTTGATTGTTTGTTTCTTACAATACAGTAGCAATAACTCGACACAACTAAACGGCTGAATTGCATTAACGTTACCGGCCAAGATGGGAGAATATTTCAAGGATAATCCAAACTGTACGAGAGCACTTAATTAATTAATTCTAACGAAGCTTCTCATATTCAGTTCGTAGATAAATTGTATTTATTACTCTGCTGAGTGATCGAAATTATCATTTATCTAGCACTGCCATTTATTAAAATGTCGATGTCTTCATATATTCTGGGTATGGAATATCAATAAGCTGTCTCGAATGGCCGAAATAACCAGACGGTACTAATAGGAATCTGGAAGAGAAAATTTAACGCTTAGAAGAATTAATCGGGCACACTTAAATGGAACTAGTGTTCACTATTCTAGAGCCTAAATGCATGCTGTTTGCTCCTTGCCTGCATGACAGAAAGTGCCAAACTTCTAGCTTTAAAGTTTAACAATTATCCTTGATTGTTTGTTCCTTACAATACAGTAGCAATAACTCGACACTACTAAACGGCTGAATTTCATTAACGTTACCGGCAGAGATGGGAGAATATTTCAAGGATAATCCACCCCGTACGAGAGCACTTGATTCTAACGAAGCTTCTCATATTCAGTTCCTAGATGAATTGTATTTATTACTCTGCTGAATGATTGAAATTATCATATATCAAGGACTACCATTTATTAAATTGTCGATGGCTTCATATGTTCTGGGTATGGTATATCAATAAGCAGTCTCGAATGCCGAAATAACCAGACGGTACTAATAGGAATCTGTGGAGAGATAATTTAACGCTTAGAAGAATTAATCGAGCACACTTAAATGGTACTAGTGTTCACTATTGTAGAGCCTAAATACATTGCTGTTTGCTCCTTGCCTGCTTGACAGAAATTGCCAAGCTTCTAGCTTTAATGTTTAACAAATTATCCTTGATTGTTTGTTTCTTACAATACAGTAGCAATAACTCGACACTACCAAACGGCTGAATTGCATTAACGTTACCGGCCAAGATGGGAGAATATTTCAAGGATAATCCAAACTGTACGAGAGCACTTAATTAATTAATTCTAACGAAGCTTCTCATATTCAGTTCGTAGATAAATTGTATTTATTACTCTGCTGAGTGATCGAAATTATCATTTATCTAGCACTGCCATTTATTAAAATGTCGATGTCTTCATATATTCTGGGTATGGAATATCAATAAGCTGTCTCGAATGGCCGAAATAACCAGACGGTACTAATAGGAATCTGGAAGAGAAAATTTAACGCTTAGAAGAATTAATCGGGCACACTTAAATGGAACTAGTGTTCACTATTCTAGAGCCTAAATGCATGCTGTTTGCTCCTTGCCTGCATGACAGAAAGTGCCAAACTTCTAGCTTTAAAGTTTAACAAATTATCCTTGATTGTTTGTTCCTTACAATACAGTAGCAATAACTCGACACTACTAAACGGCTGAATTTCATTAACGTTACCGGCAGAGATGGGAGAATATTTCAAGGATAATCCACCCCGTACGAGAGCACTTGATTCTAACGAAGCTTCTCATATTCAGTTCCTAGATGAATTGTATTTATTACTCTGCTGAATGATTGAAATTATCATATATCAAGGACTACCATTTATTAAATTGTCGATGGCTTCATATGTTCTGGGTATGGTATATCAATAAGCAGTCTCGAATGCCGAAATAACCAGACGGTACTAATAGGAGTCTGTGGAGAGATAATTTAACGCTTAGAAGAATTAATCGAGCACACTTAAATGGTACTAGTGTTCACTATTGTAGAGCCTAAATACATGCTGTTTGCTCCTTGCCTGCTTGACAGAAATTGCCAAGCTTCTAGCTTTAATGTTTAACAAATTATCCTTGATTGTTTGTTTCTTACAATACAGTAGCAATAACTCGACACTACCAAACGGCTGAATTGCATTATCGTTACCGTCAGGGATGTGAGAAATATTTCAAGCATAATCCAAACTGTACGAGAACACTTAATTTTAACCAAGCTTCTCATATTCCGTGCCTAGATGAACTGTATTTATTACTCTGCTGAATGATTGAAATTATCATATATCAAGCACTGCGATTTATTGAAATGTCGATGGCTTCATATGTTCTGGGTATGGTATATCAATAAGCAGTCTCGAATGCCGAAATAACCAGACGGTACTAAAAGGAATTTACCAGAACAGTTTTTTCGTGTAATACCACCGGGAAAAATATGTATGTTCCATCTATATTTTGATAATTATTTCATAAGCTTAGATTTCGCTGTCCATTTGAGGAATCTTGGGCTAAATATACAGGTACTATTAGAGAAGATAGGGTCAAAGATAAAAATGTTGTAAATAAAAAAGCTCAAAGTAGTGAGTATGCCGTGAAGCACGATAAGAACAGTGGTATAAAATACATCACTGTGATGGATTCAAAACCAGTTTCGATTATTTCTACTGCTGCAGGGTAACTCCATTATCATTTTCAATGAGATATAGTAAGCAAGAAGGAAAAAAGTTGAAATACCTTTTCCGAAGGCTATTAGCGTCTATAGCAGTTTATGGGTGGCAGTGATGTCCACGACGGACATTGCAACAATTTGCTTCCGAGTATTCGTTCAAAAAAGTGGACGTGGGTAGTTTTTTTTAAGACTAATTCAAGCTTCGATTGTAAATGCTACTGTACTATTCAATGCTGACAATGATGAGAAAAAAAGGGTTGCAACAAAAGATTTTGCACTTTCAGAAGCTAAAAATTACATGACGCAGGGACAATACAAAAGAGAGAAACACAATATGTCCAAACAAACAAAACTCAAACTTGGTTCTTATTGTCCCGTAAGAACGAGAATTATCTGCGAAAAATGTGATTTATCGATTTGTGTTGAATGTTTAAAAAAAACACTGAAAAATTCGTATTGCAGTGAGAGGCAAGGGGACTTACTCAAATCAAGCACTCCAAAGGTTAGGGATGATCTCAAGGTACTTCACACACGTGTTGACACGTTAGAGGAGAAGACAAATTCGAGATTCGAAGAAGTAAATTCGCAGATTCACAGTTTTAATTCGAGATTACAGGCATTAGAGTCGGCCGTGACAAAGTGCTCTGCAAGCATCTCTCACACTGCCACCTCAGTCGACTCTTTAAAAGACATATGTAAGGTGCTCGCACTGGGCCTTCCTTTAACCTCAAGCCTCACGGACTGTGCTGCGTTTGACAAAGTACTCGTCGCGATAAACCTGCCAATGATCTCCAAACAAGTTATTGACATTCGTTGATGGGTTCATGGGTTCCGCGGCCAAACTGGGTTACTGGAGATAACATAATCCCTTCTGGACTTAAAGGGATAATAATTAAACTATCATCTGCGTCGGCCAGTGATGCGGTTGTGGAGAAGACATATCTTCTCAAAGGACGAAAAGCGCGTGAAATTTTTAATGAAGGAGGAGATAACGCCGTATTTCTTAGACCGTTGTGGCCAAGAGCCATCTTTAAATTATGGTCATTGGCGATTCGAAAGTGTACCGAGCTGGGCGATGCGAGGCCAATAGTAATAAATTTAAATCTTTACGTTCGTGAGACGAGAGATGGACCGTTTATGCGCGTAACTTCCGAGGCCGACATTCTTAATCTTCCACCGCTTTCTTCCTCTTCCATGCATGCTAAATGAGACAGGACTAGTCGGGTCAATAAAATTATATCATCTAATAGTTTTTCCATTTTTCATATAAACATAAATCGCTTAAGGGGATGTCGGAGCTATAGCCTCCATCAAAAGCCGCTCGATCTCTCTGTTTCGAATGGCGCTGTAGTCAGGTGTCGATTTCTACGATAAACGTACTTAAAACATAAATTATAAATTTTACAGCTACATAGAGCTGTTGAAAGATACTTTCCCCCCTAGCTATGACTAACTTAAGGTAATTGTAATATTACTCTTGGCAGTAAATGTTTATTTTTTTAAAGAATGTGAAATACGTTGCGTGTAGCATTACGGCAGATATAGATTCATTGAATATGAGACGTATTTCACATTTCTTTAAAAAAATAAACATTTGCTTCCAAGAGTAATATTAGAATTACCTTAAGTTTAGTCATAGCTAGGGGGGAAAGTATCTTTCAACAGCTCTATGTAGCTGTAAAATTTATAATTTATGTTTTAAGTACGTTTATCGTAGAAATCGACACCTGACTACAGCGCCATTCGAAACCGAGAGATCGAGCGGCTTTTGATGGAGGCTATAGCTCCGACATCCCCTTAAAATCTCACCTCGCAGTCATTGAAGCATTAGTTCACCCGAAATCTTTCGATGTCATTGCGATCTCGAAAACCTTCCTTACCGAGCTTGATTTGTCTGAAGTTTTTACATAACCTGGGTAT
This sequence comes from Theocolax elegans, assembly GCA_026168455.1. Classification (NCBI taxonomy): domain Eukaryota; kingdom Metazoa; phylum Arthropoda; class Insecta; order Hymenoptera; family Cerocephalidae; genus Theocolax; species Theocolax elegans. The sequence goes on from CM047427.1 coordinate 46,906,123, forward strand.
GTTTTGCACAGATTGGATCGCGGAGGTAGAGGAGGGAGTGGGATAGCGGCATATATACGTGAGGATTACAAAGTGAGCGTTGTTGCAAATTCGTATCCTGTTTTTTCAAACAAACCTGAATTCTTAATTTTACGCATAGTAGGTGGCTTGTTATCGACTGTTTTAGCGGTGGTTTATCGCAGGCCCACCGCTGCCTATCCTAGTGAATTTTTTGAGGTTCTCTCGAACATACTACCGGATTGCAACAATGTTATAATCACGGGCGACTTTAATATCGATATGAGCTCAAGTAGTGCCGCTGTCAAAAAGTGGCCATTGGCGAGAGACAACTTGGCTTTCTTCACATTTTTATATTATAAAAGACACACCGAAGTTATGATAAGATCCGTTTCCCGGTGGTCAAGTACTCCCCTTCTAAGTGTAAATGGTGATCCAGCTAGCTCCTGGAAATGTCTCCAGCATATGGGTTTTTGCACAAAAGCGCATCCATCACCACAGAAAGCCTTCACTGCCCAACAACTCAACATCCATTATTCATCCATTTCTAATCATATAATTTTCCTGACTGCTGGAAGAGGGTGGTTTCGTTTTCGTTGGTAAAGTCGAATAAAATCGATTCAATTGCCAAGCTATGTGAACTGTCTAAGGTACTTGAGCGTATAGTGCACATGTAGCTTACACAGTATTTGGAGAGAAATAATGTTCTGACCGAGAAACAGGTAGGTTTTCGGAGGGGCCACAGTACCCAGACGCACTCAATATTAGCGTCGATAACCTGCGAGTTATTGTTTGTTATCGAGTATAAATGCGACTAGTGCCCATTTTCCGGTACATTGTGTTGTTTAGTTAGTAATAAATATCTGTATTATTTGATATCAATAATAATTCTGCACCTGCACCCTGATCTCCAGCCCAGTGTGACAATATATATATATATATATTTATATATATATATATTTCATATTATTCTCTTACCCTCTCTAGTATTTAATGTAATAATAATACTATATGTACATAATAAAGAAGTAACTCACTCTCTCTCTCTGTCCCTCTCTCTTAAGTAAATAATAACAGTAAATAGTGTCTATAATATCAGTGCGGCGTGGTGTAGATTCTCATCCCCTCCCCCACAGTTTATATTTGCGATAATCTTAATAAATTTATGTTAATATATATTATTTACTGCTTTTATTTACTTAAGAGAGAGGAGAGAGAGATGTGTCACTATGGACATTTAAAACAAATTTGACCTTGACGTCGAGATCACTGGGTAGGCAGTAAAGATTTCTTTTGACTTGTGACGTTGTAGTTGTACTACAAGTCACATTAAATCAAAGTTAATATATAGTAGCAGATAATAGCAGTTAATATATAATAGCACCGATGAAGCTTACTATGCAAAGTAAGCATGTTCAGTATTAAGTAGAGGAGGTACGACTCCTAATACCTCACAATAGCACATACACACATACACACTGCTCCGTTGATCCAGTGATTATGGTACCATCTAAATACCATCATTCATTGAAGTCCCTCCAGCATTCCCTCCTTGTCTCATCGACTCCATGTAGTCCTTCCCAAAAGAAGATTTGGACCTCCAGCCGTTATCCAGGAGCACCTTGCATGGAACCCAGTGACCAGCGTTGACTCAAGTACCTGTAAGACTAACTTATAAATACTCTGTGTGATAGTAAGGGATAAGGATGGAGATGCTATACTTTTATACAGCTTCTCCCAGCCAGATCAGAGGACACAGTAGTTGAAGTGACAGGTCGTGTTAGAGGTTAGGACGACACACGGGTAAAACACTTAACTCACGAAGGAATTATCCATACATATCCAAGGACTTATCTAGGAGCAATTTGGCGAATCCTGAGTACCGATGAGTGCTACCGCCTCCTCGCCGTGCGAAAATGCAGCACCGGGTTTGTAGCCGTCGACTCGTACCGGTATCCATAACATACGGTAAACGGCTCTTTTTAGCCTAAAGCTTCCTTCTTTGGAACGAATAATCATCTACCTCTCAGCCAGACCTCCAGCACTACCCGTGGATACGTCGTCGAAATCCTCTAGCACAACGCCCTGGAAGTATCAACGTGAGAATCCTCGTCGACGTCCAAAGAAATCAACACTGTGAACGGACGGTACGATGTCCGTCGAGCGCGCACGACTCAGACGCGGATCGGCGCGCATGCGCACCCGACTCTCTCGCAGGGGACTCTTTTTTTGGAGCACCTTAAGTGCCGAATAAAATATAATTTCTATTCTTTTAATTTTGTTGTTGATTACCGCCATAATCCCCCAGCGGACTCTCACCAGACTGTTTCTAGTGACATTATATCTACTACGATCAATGTGAAAGTAATATTTATTGAAATTATTATTAATGTCTAATACTTTCGCGGAAGTATCATTAGCAAGTATAACTTGGTCTTCATAGTTTTATATTACAAAAGCGCATCCATCACCACAGAAAGCCTTCACTGCCCAACAACTCAACATCCATTATTCATCCATTTCTAATCATATAATTTTCCTGACTGCTGGAAGAGGGTGGTTTCGTTTTCGTTGGTAAAGTCGAATAAAATCGATTCAATTGCCAAGCTATGTGAACTGTCTAAGGTACTTGAGCGTATAGTGCACATGTAGCTTACACAGTATTTGGAGAGAAATAATGTTCTGACCGAGAAACAGGTAGGTTTTCGGAGGGGCCACAGTACCCAGACGCACTCAATATTAGCGTCGATAACCTGCGAGTTATTGTTTGTTATCGAGTATAAATGCGACTAGTGCCCATTTTCCGGTACATTGTGTTGTTTAGTTAGTAATAAATATCTGTATTATTTGATATCAATAATAATTCTGCACCTGCACCCTGATCTCCAGCCCAGTGTGACAATATATATATATATATTATATATATATATATATTTCATATTATTCTCTTACCCTCTCTAGTATTTAATGTAATAATAATACTATATGTACATAATAAAGAAGTAACTCACTCTCTCTCTCTGTCCCTCTCTCTTAAGTAAATAATAACAGTAAATAGTGTCTATAATATCAGTGCGGCGTGGTGTAGATTCTCATCCCCTCCCCCACAGTTTATATTTGCGATAATCTTAATAATTTATGTTAATATATATTATTTACTGCTTTTATTTACTTAAGAGAGAGGAGAGAGAGATGTGTCACTATGGACATTTAAAACAAATTTGACCTTGACGTCGAGATCACTGGGTAGGCAGTAAAGATTTCTTTTGACTTGTGACGTTGTAGTTGTACTACAAGTCACATTAAATCAAAGTTAATATATAGTAGCAGATAATAGCAGTTAATATATAATAGCACCGATGAAGCTTACTATGCAAAGTAAGCATGTTCAGTATTAAGTAGAGGAGGTACGACTCCTAATACCTCACAATAGCACATACACACATACACACTGCTCCGTTGATCCAGTGATTATGGTACCTCTAAATACCATCATTCATTGAAGTCCCTCCAGCATTCCCTCCTTGTCTCATCGACTCCATGTAGTCCTTCCCAAAAGAAGATTTGGACCTCCAGCCGTTATCAGGAGCACCTTGCATGGAACCCAGTGACCAGCGTTGACTCAAGTACCTGTAAGACTAACTTATAAATACTCTGTGTGATAGTAAGGGATAAGGATGGAGATGCTATACTTTTATACAGCTTCTCCCAGCCAGATCAGAGGACACAGTAGTTGAAGTGACAGGTCGGTGTTAGAGGTTAGGACGACACACGGGTAAAACCTTAACTCACGAAGGAACTTATCCATACATATCCAAGGACTTATCTAGGAGCAATTTGGCGAATCCTGAGTACCGATGAGTGCTACCGCCTCCTCGCCGTGCGAAAATGCAGCACCGGGTTTGTAGCCGTCGACTCGTACCGTATCTATAACATACGGTAAACGGCTCTTTTTAGCCTAAAAGCTTCCTTCTTTGGAACGAATAATCATCTTACCTCTCAGCCAGACCTCCAGCACTACCCGTGGATACGTCGTCGAAATCCTCTAGCACAACGCCCTGGAAGTATCAACGTGAGAAGCCTCGTCGACGTCAAAGAATCAACACTGTGAACGGACGGTACGACGTCCGTCGAGCGCGCACGACTCAAGACTCGAGATCGGCGCGCATGCGCACCCGACTCTCTCGCAGGGGACTCTTTTTTTGGAGCACCTTAAGTGCCGAATAAATATAATTTCTATTCTTTTAATTTTGTTGTTGATTACCGCCATAATCCCCAGCGGACTCATCACAGACTGTTTCTAGTGACATTATATCTACTACGATCAATGTGAAAGTAATATTTATTGAAATTATTATTAAATGTCTAATAACTTTCGCGGAAGTAGTCATTAGCAAGTAATAACTTGGTCTTCATATTTTTATATTACAAAAGACACACCAAAGTTAGAATAAGATCCGTTTCCCATACTCAAAAACTTCCCTTGTTAGTCGCGAGATGATTTTAATCATTGTAAATTGACATTGTAACTGATATTTTAACTCATGTATTTTACTATTTTTTTCGATTTAACAATAAATCAATATTCGTTTATATAAATCAGTGGTTTAATTACCAAACCGTGACACTTAAATGAATTTATTTAATTAAAAAAATAAATTTCTTCAATTTGAATTTACCGCGTCATCATCTGTATTTAAACCCACTTCGACTCGGAGATTCTCATATCGGTAAAACAAAAACAAATTCTTTTAATTACTGATATAATAAATATATATTGAAAGTATTTTTATACACAGAATTTTTATTATTAATTATTCGCTTCAATTCCTCATTGATATAGATACGTGGTCTAGACTAAAACAGGTTTCGGCGATAGTGAAATTTACCTACCACTTTACCGTGTATTTTAAACTCGTGTTTAATATGTAAGTAAATTCGCTTGGCTATGTCGTGACGTTACAGAAAGTCAAATATTACTAAACTTGTTATAACTTATGCACTAGTACGGAAAAGAACTATTTTGTGCACTCATTCACATGGGCAAGGTTCTATGTACTAAATTAGGAAAAAAATACTTCTTAATGAATTTGTACCCAAAATAGATTAAGCATTACCATCAACAAATCAACTTAATTTAACAAAGCTTATTTTTGTTAAGAAAGAAGGACATAAAATAAATATGTTATTTGCATTATTTATAATGTGTACTTACCAATTAATGCTTGAAAAAACTGCTTTTCAAAATTCGGATAATTCTTTCTAATTCATTATAAAGTGCCTTTTCTTGAGATTTAATTAACTTAGAATAATATCACTTAATAGTTCTAAAGCTCTGTGAGTTTCTTCTGCAAATAATAACTGAAAATTATTTATTTGATTAGATATACATAATCTATATATATATATATAGATATATATCGATATAGTATATATATATATATATATATATATAATATAATATATGGGAGGTTCTCTGTGACATCGAAGATGAAAAAAATAAATATTGCTATAACTGGGGAATATGTTTTAGAGGGTAGTCCAGTAGTTCTCCTGAATTTTTTCAGAGATATTTTCTGGGCCATTTTTTCAGTTACAGAGAGTCAAAGTTGACATTTTAGCACTTTTTTTGCATTATATGCCCATTTTCATGAATTTTTAGCTCCCAGGGGATGCATTTTTCACTAAAACATAAGTATGACTTTTTTTGTAAAATTTTCCGAACTTTTCACTAAAAAATACTTTTAAAGACTTAAATGTATGCTGTCACGACTCTTGTAAGCCATTTAAACCTTAAATAGTGAAATATCAGCAATTCTGCTCCGGACTCTGGTAAACCTAATACTGTCTAAAAATGTCTTTTTATAGGCAGAAACTGCCTAAAAATTTCCAGAGTGGGTCTACATCATTAAGATCACGTTATGGTCAAAAGATCCGGGAAAAGTGACCGAGAATATTAATAGTAATGTATATTTGTTGCCTTATAACGATGAATATAGTAGCATGATCATTGCAAAAAAATTTATGCACTTACCTTGGAATGGTAGAAAAGTATTTCCACTTGTTTCAGTATCCATCTAATCCCCTGTAAGCTGCTAAAAATACAAATATTATTATAAAGTTATAAAAAATTATTTTTTAAACATTTATAATGCTGGATTTTTAGTTTTACATCCCTTACAAGAATTATAATACTAATCTGAAGGATTACTATAAAAGTGTCAACATTATTATTATTATTATTCAGCAATACATTGTTTAGATTTCACAAACTTGTCACTGTCACGTTATCATATTATTCATTATAATTATATATCCGATTTATTTATATATCTTCTGTATTAAATACGTATATTCAGTTATTGTAATAATGATGTTTATATATTTATTGTAATCCTTCAGATTAGTATTATAATTCTTGTAAGGGATGTAAAACTAAAAATTCAGCATTATAAATGTTTAAAAATTAATTTTTTACATTTGTATATAATATTTGTATTTTAGCAGCTTACAGGGGATTAGATGGATACTGAAACAAGTGAAGATACTTTTCTACCACTCCAAGGTAAAGGCACAAATTTTTTTGCAATGATCATGCTAATAGATTCATCGTTATAAGGCAACAAATATACATTTCTATTAATATTTCGGGCACTTTTCCCGGATATTTTGACCATAAGTGATCTTAATGATTTAGACCCACTCTGGAAATTTTTAGGCAGTTTCTGACTATTAAAAGACATCTTTTAGACAGTATTAGGTTACCAGAGTCCGGAGCAGAATTGCTGATTTTCACTATTTAAGGTTTAAATGGCTTACAAGAGTGTGACAGCATACATTTATGTCTTTAAAAGTATTTTTAATGAAAAGTTCGGAAAATTTTACAAAAAAAGTCATAGTTATGTTTTTAGTGAAAAATGCATCCCCTGGGAGCTAAAAATTCATGAAAATGGGCATATAATGCAAAAAATAAATTTCTTCAATTTGAATTTACCGCGTCATCATCTGTATTTAAACCCACTTCGACTCGGAGATTCTCATATCGGTAAAACAAAAACAAATTCTTTTAATTACTGATATAATAAATATATATTGAAAGTATTTTATACACAGAATTTTTATTATTAATTATTCGCTTCAATTCCTCATTTGATATAGATACGTGGTCTAGACTAAAACAGGTTTCGCGATAGTGAAATTTACCTACCACTTTACAGTGTATTTTAACCTCGTGTTTAATATGTAAGTAAATTCGCTTGGCTATGTCGTGACGTTACAGAAAAGTCAAATATTACTAAACTTGTTATAACTTATGCACTAGTACGGAAAAGAACTATTTTGTGCACTCATTCACATGGGCAAGGTTCTATGTACTAAATTAGGAAAAAAATACTTCTTAATGAAATTTGTACCCAAAATAGATTAAGCATTACCATCAACAAATCACTTAATTTAACAAAGCTTATTTTTGTTAAGAAAGAAGGACATAAAATAAATATGTATTTGCATTATTTATAATGTGTACTTACCAATTAATGCTTGAAAAAATCTGCTTTTCAAAATTCGGATAATTCTTTCTAATTCAATTATAAGTTGCTTTTCTTGAGATTTAATTAACTTAGAATAATAATCACGTTAATAGTGTTCTAAGCTCTCGTGAGTTTCTGCAAATAATAACTGAAATTATTTTATTTGATTCTATTATACATATATTCTATATACTATATCGTACTATATATATATCTCTATATATTATGTATAATATATATATCCTATATATACTCTATGTTACTAATAATGGGAGGTTCTCTGTGACATCGAAGATGAAAAAATAAATATTGCTATAACTGTGGGAAATGTTTTAGAGGTATCCAGTAGTTCTCCTGAATTTTTTCAGATATTTTTCTGGGCCATTATTTTCAGTTACAGAGAGTCAAAGTTGACATTTTAAGCACTTTTTTGCATTATATGCCCAATTTCATGAATTTTTAGCTCCCAGGGGATGCATTTTTCACTAAAACATAAGTATGACTTTTTTTGTAAAATTTTCCGAACTTTTCACTAAAAATACTTTTAAAGACTTAAATGTATGCTGTCAACTCTTGTAAGCCATTTAAACCTTAATAGTGAAATCAGCAATTCTGCTCCGGACTCTGTAACCTAATACTGTCTAAAAAATGTCTTTTTATAGTCAGAAACTGCCTAAAATTTCCAGGTGGGTCTAAATCATTAAGCATCACTTATGGTCAAAATATCCGGGAAAAGTGACCGAATAATTAATAGTAATGTATATTGTTGGGCCTTATAACGATGAATATAGTAGCATGATCATTGCAAAAAATTTATGCACTTACCTTGGAATGGTAGAAAAGTATTTCCACTTGTTTCAGTATCCATCTAATCCCCTGTAAGCTGCTAAAAATACAAATATTATTATAAAGTTATAAAAAATTATTTTTTAAACATTTATAATGCTGGATTTTTAGTTTTACATCCCTTACAAGAATTATAATACTAATCTGAAGGATTACTATAAAAGTGTCAACATATTATTATTATTATTCAGCAATACATTGTTTAGCTTTCAACAAAACTTGTCACTGTCACGTTATCATATTATTCATTATAATTCTATATCCGATTTATTATATATCTCTGTATTAAATACGTTATTCAGTTATTGTAATAATGATGTTTATATATTTATAGTAATCCTTCAGATTAGTATTATAATTCTTGTAAGGGATTGTAAAACTAAAAATTCAGCATTATAAATGTTTAAAAATTAAATTTTTTACATTTGTATATAATTAATATTTGTATTTTTAGCAGCTTACATGGGATTAGATGGATACTGAAACAAGTGAAGATACTTTTCTACCACTCCAAGGTAAAGGCACAAAATTTTTTTGCAATGATCATGCTAATAGATTCATCGTTATAAGGCAACAATATACATTTCTATTAATACTTTCGGGCACTTTTCCCGGATATTTTTGACCATAAGTGATCTTAATGATTTAGACCCACTCTGGAAATTTTTAGGCAGTTTCTGACTATTAAAAGACATCTTTTAGACAGTATTAGGTTACCAGAGTCCGGAAGCAGAATTGCTGATTTTTCACTATTTAAGGTTTAAATGGCTTACAAGAGTGTGAACAGCATACATTTATGTCTTTAAAAGTCTTTTTAATGAAAAGTTCGGAAATTTTACAAAAAAGTCCTAGTTATGTTTTTAGTGAAAAATGCATCCCCTGGGAGCTAAAAATTCATGAAAATGGGCATATAATGCAAAAAGTGCTAAAATGTCAACTTTGATCTCTGTAACTTAATATAATGTGCCCAGAAAAATCTGAACAAATTCAGGAGAACTACTGGAGTACCTCTAAAACATATTCCACAGTTATAGCAATATTTTATTTTTTTTCATCTTCGATGTCACAGAGAACACCCATATTATATATATATATATATATATATATATATATTATATATATCTATATATTCTGAAAAACATTTCCAGGTGTACCCAAAATATGTGTATATATAAAGTATATATATATATACTTATATATACACATATTTTTGGGTACACACTGGAAATGTTTTTCAGAAAACACAAAAATATTTTTAGATATGGAATCTGTTTGTTCAAAAGTTATTCTAACCTCAAAAAGTGAATATTTTCAATTTTTTTCAACACCAGCTATGTTTACCGTTATTTAATTCAAAATCTATCAACTTTTACTATATAATATTAGGTGTAACATTCGTTGCTAATTATGTCTAAAATTTATTCTTCTGGGTTAAAATGATGAAAAAAATGTACGTGCGTCCGAATTGATTTTTTTATCCAAAAAACTAAAACAATAGGATTCCTGCAAGTGTACGAGAGAGACGAATTGGTGCAGAATGAAACAGTGGAGGCACACGCTCTAATTAAGCATAACACCGTAATCGAAAGCGACGTCGCCATGATCAGCAGATAGAAGAAGTTAAGAATAGAGGGCGTTGGAGGTCTTTCCAGCGGACAGTACGGCGGCGAAAAATCAACCGCGAATTGATTGAGTAGATGATGAAGGAATTCTCCGGCGCCGCGGAACGGATTATCAATGTACGAAATGGGGAAGAAGCTCCTTCTCTCCCATTCTTAGCCGATCTTCGCTGAGAAGCAGTAGCGCCGATTACTTTTTCTGAATTATTGTTCGTGTTATTATAGTTATTATTTCTGTTGTTATTTTTGTTGCAATTATTAAAGTTGTTATAATTGTTATAACCGTTACAAGAGACGATCGTTGGCCTAGAAATGGGAGAAAGCAGTAGCGTGCACACGTATAGCTGCGGTCGGGGAACTTCCTCTCGAGTCCATGCGGTCGCGTAAAATTAACGTCGATTCCGTTCGTACTTATTACTTTCGTTTTTCTACTCTGGATAGATTTTTCGTGGTTGGATTTGTCGCGGTTATCTCTGAAAGGAACCGGTACGGGAGGCATGGGCGAGTTAGTAGTTAACGATTGTCATTGTTGGCAAATAGTACAAGCTAATTGTATACAAGAATTGAAGTCTAATAAATGGTCGTTCAGTGAATTATTATATAACAAAACGTTATATTTATTTTATCATCATCGACCACTTCATATTCCTTCCACGCTGTTGGTAAATCATTTCGAACAATTGCGTAGTATTCACCGCGATTGTCCGCATGGCGAAGTAACCCCGAGTTCCCTGAAGGAGCTCAGAGGAAGGTAAGGAATTATATAATCAGTAACGCGGTAGTGGAACGAAATACGACGTTACAATATATAAATATTGTGCCGTGGTATTCGTGTACCCGGTGAAAATAATTAATTATAAAAATTATTAGTTAACCGATGGGTCGCGTTGCCCAATGTCGCGTACACAAGTTATTTATTTCATGAAGGATCACCCAGGACTCGCTGTTCGGGTACCAGCGTACACGAACACACTCCCGAATAACTCACTCAATCATAGACTAGGGGGAAGGGGGGGTCGCGGTAGTATAATAAGTAACTTATCGATGGACGCCCCGAAGGTGACTCAGCTGATCGCGGTCCGGTGGTCTCTTGGGCAGCGGAGACCCATGTCGGCTGAGGTGTGGAACAGGCGGCCCCATACCGCGGCAAGCATTCCGCAATTCGCGCTTGCACTCGGCGCACGACCCTGTCCTTCACTTCACACACTTATACTCGTGCACACACACGCGATCGCACGCGGATATTCCCGCATGCCGTTGGCCTACGCGCCTCACGCGTCTTTGCTCGGCCTTATACACAGAAAAGTTTAAGGCACCAGGTAAAAGTTCATCCGTCTCGAGCGGCGGATCAAGACATACTAACTAGGAAATTGCCTAATATCCCAAAAAAGGGAAGAGAGAGGGGGAAACTCACACATACACTCTCGCGCTTTCATCCCTACGTATTGTTGCGCGCGTAATTGTGCACTCGAATTAAAGTAAACAAGACAACCTACAGTCGATATGACCAAGTCGACTAGCCGGGATAAGTACGAATATTAGCGCGGTGGTGCGGCTTTCTGCCCTCCGCATCTGGGAGTAAACAATTCCCATGCAATATCAAATTTAATTGTTAAAATATATTTATTTAACTAACTCTATAAATATTAACCTTTTGGCTGCGAGAAAATTTTAGTACTAAACGACCTTCTATAAAATGAAAAATGTATATTTGAGATCAGTGGATATTTCAGAGTCCCCACCCTGACTGGGAAAACTCTAGAGGGGATATTTCTATGTAATTTCTCGCGCTGAACATGAAAAAAATAGTAAAAAAATCCTAGAGATACTCTTGACCTTGAAAATCTATTTTTCAAAGTCAAATTTTTTTTCTAGCATAGATAGAATTTTTAGAAAATTCTCGTACATAGTATCATGGACTGAATAAAAAAAAATTCTGAAAAAAATAGCTGAGGTATCATTGATCTTAAAAATTTACATTTAAGGTCGCATTCACTTCTAAACAAGTACAACAAACATCTGCTACATTTGTCAAGATGTCAAGAAATATTCTAACATTCGCTCTTAGCATAACCCATGATCAACGGCGTGGACGTGGCGAAAAGGAGATCCCATTGGAGTGCTTGATTTTCGTGAGTCCCCTTGTCTCTCACGTTTCGGGGTGCTTGATTTCCGTGAGTCCCCTTGCCTCTCATGTTTCGGGGTGCTTGACTTCCGTGAGTCCCCTTGCCTCTCACGTAGGAATGAATGGCTCTACGGTAATGTCTCTTTTGTGTGGTACTCTTCAAAGCATGGTGCCTGCGCATAGAGGAGTTTCACAACTAGGGCATGTATGTCGTTCTACGTGGAGTCTTACGCAAAGAGCACAAGTGGCATCTTCGACTTGTACCTTGCCTCAAGAAATGGCGGCCAACTAATCAAATGGGAGAGTCATTGTAAGGAGAGATGTTTGCAGAAGGATCAAGTTTCAGTAATGATCTAGGAACCTGTAATCTAAACAAAGGAAATGATATAGCTTTCACGTTTCTCATTTTATACAACGCATGAGCATTGGATAGACAAAGGATCAATACAATGAAAAAAGCTTTCGATACCATTTCATTGTTTTTCAGCACTGTTTCTGTTATAGATAATTGTCTATCAACATTATCAATACCACCCATATTTTGATTATAATCGTGGACACCACCTTGGCTTTAAAATATCTTTATTTGTTAGGTAACCTTTTTTCTAATTGCATAGAATTCAAGTTCGTGCACAGTTGTAAGCATACGAACGCTACGTTATCTTCCCACCTCACTGCCATTCACACATCGTTGTGAGAGACTTGTACTTCACCTCGAACTAACTTGCTTCAAGCTTTGGCATTCCCTTTCTATTTGCTTTCACTGTACCACACGTACCTGTATCATGATCGTGTAAAAATTCTGCCAAAGTGGGAGATGTATACCAATTGTCTATGTATACAACATAACCCTTATAAAAAAAGTGAGCGTACAATATCGCCAGTAACACCCAAATTCAAAATTTTAATAATCAGTGTCAGCGCCAGGTATAAACAATAAAACCCAACACAAATTCCGTCTCGCAGTCCACAATCATGAATAACTTGATGCAAAGCGATTTCTCTTGAAAGGAACGTACTGCTTGATTCTACCTTTCCATTAATAATAGACTTTCATCTATGCACAGATTTTTTCCTGGAGTAAGAACTGCTAAAAATTTGCTTTGCGCGTGTTCTATTACTGGCTTTATTTTCACTGAAGCATGATTTTCGATTTCTTCATTATTATGAAAATGTAAACATCGTAGGATGTGAATATATCTATCGCGAGGCATTATTTGGCCAAAAATTGGAGTGTGTAGCAAAAGTTCTGTGGACCAATAACTTTGTAAATCGCCTTTACAGACATGCCCATTAGAATGGAAAGGCCTAGAAAAGTTTCCAATTCTGTTTTTGTGACACGGGACCAAGCTTTCATGTGGGAAGAACGAGTTATGGGATTTTGAGTTGCGTAACGATTGGTTTCCTCTACAATTTTTTTGAGCAAAGAAGAATCACAAAAGTAATTAAAATAATCAATTGGTGTATTTCCTGAAAAAGAGATATTCGAATTTATTCTTCTGGGTTAAAATGATGAAAAAAATGTACGTGCGTCCGAATTGATTTTTTTATCCAAAAAACTAAAACAATAGGATTCCTGCAAGTGTACGAGAGAGACGAATTGGTGCAGAATGAAACAGTGGAGGCACACGCTCTAATTAAGCATAACACCGTAATCGAAAGCGACGTCGCCATGATCAGCAGATAGAAGAAGTTAAGAATAGAGGGCGTTGGAGGTCTTTCCAGCGGACAGTACGGCGGCGAAAATCAACCGCGAATTGATTGAGTAGATGATGAAGGAATTCTCCGGCGCCGCGGAACGGATTATCCAATGTACGAAATGGGGAAGAAGCTCCTTCTCTCCCATTCTTAGCCGATCTTCGCTGAGAAGCAGTAGCGCCGATTACTTTTTCTGAATTATTGTTCGTGTTATTATAGTTATTATTTCTGTTGTTATTTTTGTTGCAATTATTAAAGTTGTTATAATTGTTTATAACCGTTACAAGAGACGATCGTTGGCCTAGAATGGGAGAAAGCAGTAGCGTGCACACGTATAGCTGCGGTCGGGGAACTTCCTCTCGAGTCCATGCGGTCGCGTAAAATTAACGTCGATTCCGTTCGTACTTATTACTTTCGTTTTTCTACTCTGGATAGATTTTTCGTGGTTGGATTGTCGCGGTTATCTCTGAAAGGAACCGGTACGGGAGGCATGGGCGAGTTAGTAGTTAACGATTGTCATTGTTGGCAAATAGTACAAGCTAATTGTATACAAGAATTGAAGTCTAATAAATGGTCGTTCAGTGAATTATTATATAACAAAACGTTATATTTATTTTATCATCATCGACCACTTCATATTCCTTCCACGCTGTTGGTAAATCATTTCGAACAATGCGTAGTATTCACCGCGATTGTCCGCATGGCGAAAGTAACCCGAGTTCCCTGAAGGAGCTCAGAGGAAGGTAAGGAATTATATAATCAGTAACGCGGTAGTGGAACGAAATACGACGTTACAATATATAAATATTGTGCCGTGGTATTCGTGTACCCGGTGAAAATAATTAATTATAAAAATTATTAGTTAACCGATGGGTCGCGTTGCCCAATGTCGCGTACACAAGTTATTTATTTCATGAAGGATCACCCAGGACTCGCTGTTCGGGTACCAGCGTACACGAACACACTCCCGAATAACTCACTCAATCATAGACTAGGGGGAAGGGGGGGTCGCGGTAGTATAATAAGTAACTTATCGATGGACGCCCCGAAGGTGACTCAGCTGATCGCGGTCCGGTGGTCTCTTGGGCAGCGGAGACCCATGTCGGCTGAGGTGTGGAACAGGCGGCCCCATACCGCGGCAAGCATTCCGCAATTCGCGCTTGCACTCGCGCACGACCCTGTCCTTCACTTCACACACTTATACTCGTGCACACACACGCGATCGCACGCGGATATTCCCGCATGCCGTTGGCCTACGCGCCTCACGCGTCTTTGCTCGGCCTTATACACAGAAAAGTTTAAGGCACCAGGTAAAAGTTCATCCGTCTCGAGCGGCGGATCAAGACATACTAACTAGGAAATTGCCTAATATCCCAAAAAAGGGAAGAGAGAGGGGAAACTCACACATACACTCTCGCGCTTTCATCCCTACGTATTGTTGCGCGCGTAATTGTGCACTCGAATTAAAGTAAACAAGACAACCTACAGTCGATATGACCAAGTCGACTAGCCGGGATAAGTACGAATATTAGCGCGGTGGTGCGGCTTTCTGCCCTCCGCATCTGGGAGGTAAACAATTCCCATGCAATATCAAATTTAATTGTTAAAATATATTTATTTAACTAACTCTATAAATATTAACCTTTTGGCTGCGAGAAAATTTTAGTACTAAACGACCTTCTATAAAATGAAAAATGTATATTTGAGATCAGTGGATATTTCAGGAGTCCCCACCCTGACTGGAAAACTCTAGAGGGGATATTTCTATGTAATTTCTCGCGCTGAACATGAAAAAAATAGTAAAAAAATCCTAGAGATACTCTTGACCTTGAAAATCTATTTTTCAAAGTCAAATTTTTTTTCTAGCATAGATAGAATTTTAGAAAATTCTCGTACATAGTATCATGGACTGAATAAAAAAAAATTCTGAAAAAAATAGCTGAGGTATCATTGATCTTAAAAATTTACATTTAAGGTCGCATTCACTTCTAAAACAAGTACAACAAACATCTGCTACATTTGTCAAGATGTCAAGAAATATTCTAACATTCGCTCTTAGCATAACCCATGATCAACGGCGTGGACGTGGCGAAAAGGAGATCCCATTGGAGTGCTTGATTTTCGTGAGTCCCCTTGTCTCTCACGTTTCGGGGTGCTTGATTTCCGTGAGTCCCCTTGCCTCTCATGTTTCGGGGTGCTTGACTTCCGTGAGTCCCCTTGCCTCTCACGTAGGAATGAATGGCTCTACGGTAATGTCTCTTTTGTGTGGTACTCTTCAAAGCATGGTGCTGCGCATAGAGGAGTTTCACAACTAGGGCATGTATGTCGTTCTACGTGGAGTCTTACGCAAAGAGCACAAGTGGCATCTTCGACTTGTACCTTGCCTCAAGAAATGGCGGCCAACTAATCAAATGGGAGAGTCATTGTAAGGAGAGATGTTTGCAGAAGGATCAAGTTTCAGTAATGATCTAGGAACCTGTAATCTAAACAAAGGAAATGATATAGCTTTCACGTTTCTCATTTTATACAACGCATGAGCATTGGATAGACAAAGATCAATACAATGAAAAAAGCTTTCGATACCATTTCATTGTTTTTCGCACTGTTTCTGTTATAGATAATTGTCTATCAACATTATCAATACCACCCATATTTTGATTATAATCGTGGACACACCTTGGCTTTAAAATATCTTTATTTGTTAGGTAACCTTTTTTCTAATTGCATAGAATTCAAGTTCGTGCACAGTTGTAAGCATACGAACGCTACGTTTATCTTCCCACCTCACTGCCATTCACACATCGTTGTGAGAGACTTGTACTTCACCTCGAACTAACTTGCTTTCAAGCTTTGGCATTCCCTTTCTATTTGCTTTCACTGTACCACACGTACCTGTATCATGATCGTGTAAAAATTCTGCCAAAGTGGGAGATGTATACCAATTGTCTATGTATACAACATAACCCTTATAAAAAAAAGTGAGCTACAATATCGCCAGTAACACCCAAATCAAACTTTTAATAATCAGTGTCAGCGCCAGTATAAACAATAAAACCCAACACAAATTCCGTCTCGCAGTCCACAATCATGAATAACTTGATGCTAAAGCGATTTCTCTTGAAAGGAACGTACTGCTTGATTCTACCTTTCCATTAATAATAGACTTTCATCTATGCACAGATTTTTTCCTGGAGTAAGAACTGCTAAAAATTTGCTTTGCGCGTGTTCTATTACTGGCTTTATTTTCACTGAAGCATGATTTTCGATTTCTTCATTATTATGAAAATGTAAACATCGTAGGATGTGAATATATCTATCGCGAGGCATTATTTGGCCAAAAATTGGAGTGTGTAGCAAAAGTTCTGTAGACCAATAACTTTGTAAATCGCCTTTACAGACATTGCCCATTAGAATGGAAAGGCCTAGAAAAATTTCCAATTCTGTTTTTGTGACACGGGACCAAGCTTTCATGTGGGAAGAACGAGTTATGGGATTTTGAGTTGCGTAACGATTGGTTTCCTCTACAATTTTTTTGAGCAAAGAAGAATCACAAAAGTAATTAAAATAATCAATTGGTGTATTTCCTGAAAAAGAGATATTTGAATTTATTTCGGAGCTACCTTGAAAAATCACATTTCAAAATGCATTTTTCACTAAAAACAAAGTATGACTTTTTTGTAAATTTTTCCGAACTTTTCATTAAAATACTTTTAAAGACATAATGTATGCTGTCACACTCTTGTAAGCCATTTAAACCATAAATAGTGAAAATCAGCAATTCTGCTCCGGACTCTGGTAACCTAATCCTGTCTAAAAGATGTCTTTTTATAGTCAGAAACTGCCTAAAAATTTCCAGAGTGGGTCTAAATCATTAAGATCACTTATGGTCAAATATCCGGGAAAGTGACCCGAAATATTAATAGTAATGTATATTTGTTGCCTTATAACGATGAATCTATTAGCATCATCATTGCAAAAAAATTTGTGCACTTACCTAGGAATGGTAGAAAAGTATCTTCACTTGTTTCAGTATCCATCTAATCCCCTGTAGGCTGCTAAAAATACAAATATTATTATACAAATGTAAAAAATTAATTTTTAAACATTTATAATGCTGAATTTTTAGTTTTACATCCCTTACAAGAATTATAATACTAATCTGAAGGATTACTATAAATATATAAACATCATTATTACAATAGCTGAATATACGTATTTAATACAAAAGATATATAAATAAATCGGATATATAATTATAATGAATAATATGATAACGTGACAGTGACAAGTTTGTGAAATCTAAACAATGTATTGCTGAATAATAATAATAATAATGTTGACACTTTATAGTAATCCTTCAGATTAGTATTATAATTCTTGTAAGGGATGTAAACTAAAAATCCAGCATTATAAATGTTTAAAAAATAATTTTTTATAACTTTATAATAATATTTGTATTTTTAGCAGCTTACAGGGGATTAGATGGATACTGAAACAAGTGGAAATACTTTTCTACCATTCCAAGGTAAGTGCATAAATTTTTTTGCAATGATCATGCTAGTATATTCATCGTTATAAGGCAACAAATATACATTTCTATTAATATTTCGGTCACTTTTCCCGGATATTTTGACCATAAGTGATCTTAATGATTTAGACCCACTCTGGAAATTTTTAGGCAGTTTCTGACTATAAAAAGACATTTTTTAGACAGTATTAGGTTACCAGAGTCCGGAGCAGAATTGCTGATTTTCACTATTTAAGGTTTAAATGGCTTACAAGAGTGTGACAGCATACATTTATGTCTTTAAAAGTATTTTTAATGAAAAGTTCGGAAAATTTTACAAAAAAAATCATACTTATGTTTTTAGTGAAAAATGCATCCCCTGGACTCTCTGTTTCTTAAAATAATGGCCCAGAAAAAATCTGAAAAAATTCAGGAGAACTACTGGATACCTCTAAAACATATTCCCACAGTTATAGCAATATTTATTTTTTTCATCTTCGATGTCACACAGAACCACCCGTATATATATTGTTGTGTCCCGGATAAGTTTACAGATAAAAAAAAATTAAAGTTATGATTTTACTGATTTTGATTTTTGTGAACGGAAGAATGAACTAAATAACGTTACTTAACTTTTACTGACGAGAACCGTGGTAGAGCAAGGCAGGTCTTAGCAGTTCCTGTGAAGGGTGTATAGGGTGAATTGGTAGGGCAGCAGCTGTCACCAGGAGAAGATTTCGGCTTCCTCCAAGCCAAATCCAGGACGACGAAGATGTGTGAGTCGAAACAAGTCCAAAACGACGATGACGGGAAGATTGATTTCGAGAGTGAACGCAACAGATTGTGAAACACGGGATAGTGGATGGAAGTCCGGATAAAATCAATTACGAGATCACAGATTTATATTTTACACTCAATTTATTTAAAACAGCATAAATATATTTCACAGAATTAATATCTTTTGACAAATAGATACGAATTTAAAACAACAGTAATTATTGTCCGAACTGAGGTACAAAATTTAACGTAGTTAAATATACGCGAAGATACAATCTCTTATAAATGTGAGAGTATGAAGACCGACTTATTCGAGTCCGCTCGATCGACTAACTACGACTCTCCTCGACCGACTGTTGATGCGCGTCTCATCTCGAGGTGGTATGGAGGGGAACGACTGCTGCGCATCTTGTGGTACGCCGTTCTTGAAGGCGGTGCTGCTCTTGATTGGCTGTGGGCGGCCTTTCGGTGGTCTGCGGATGGGGCTGCGAATCCGCTTATTGGTTGGAGGTGGGGCTTCGTCAGCAAACTGATGAGATCTTCGACGTCTCTTGATTGTCTTGGCGAATGTTTTGATGACGTACTTATTTATGTGATTTGGTGTATACTATTGCAATTTTGTGAAGTTATGCTATTGTCAAACACGTTAGTCATTCGAGTAAGAAGATATTTAAATAGTAATATTAACGGAGTCGAGAGTCAGTTTCGTAAACATGAGTGTGTTCGTGGAAAGACATTAATTCGTATATGTAACTTAATATTAAATAAATGTTATAATAACAAGTATTAGCGGCATTATACAATTCATAATGCATAAGATTATTATTAATATAACGTATTGTGGCGCGAAACGCATGAATCTATTGGGAAAGGATTAGGAGAACATGACATATGAGTAGGTGGCAGAGGTTGCGTGGAGAATTGATGGTGGCGCTAGTCTGTGGTGCAGAAAGGAACTAAGGATTTGACTTTGTGCGAGAGAGAAAGGTATAGGTGATGCATGCGATAGTGGAGCCTAGTCTGGTGTCGTGGAAAGGAACTAAGGATTTGACTTTGTGCGAGAGAGAAAGGTATAGGTGATTCTTGCGATAGTGGCGCTAGTCTGGTGGCGTGGAAAGGAACTAAGGATTTGACTATGTGCGAGAGAGAAAAGTATAGGGTGATTCTTGCGTGTACAATATATGCGTATACATAACATATGAATATTGTATTTGAATACATTTATAACTAACTCTAATTATATATATATTGTTTATATTGAATTACGATCAGTACTAACATACTATTTTATACTATTTTTGGATAAATCGTGGTTATTGTTGACTAATATAAAAGTATAAAAAAAACTGCCCGACATTACAATATATATATATATATAATATATTGTAACGGTCATGCTGGGGATTAGGGCGTGGCGTCAAGGGCGAAATAAACAATTAAATTAAATAAAATATTATTTACTTATTATTATAATAAAAGATGGTTTGTGCGCCAGCCGCGTACGATCGCGACGTTAGTTTATAATACAATGCTCGGCTGCGTGCGACATGCGGCGACTTGCTGCGCGACGGAAGGGGAGGGGAGGAATGAGGGAAGCACACTTACGATCAGGAGAATACCTGGTGCAAGGCATGCACCCACCTTTGTTCTGCGGAGATCGTCTCCTGGAGTGCTACACTGCGGTCCTATTGCTAACGCACACACACACACAGATGAATACATAATAATAATCGGCCGTCCGATGCTGCCTCGATGGCGTCCCCGTAAGTTCTCTCGTGTTCGGGCTTGTTCGCTGCTTCATTGCTCGGACCCGACGTGCGCGCGCAGCTTCTCGCGTCGAGTCGTCCGTCAGCCGCCGTCGTCTCGCGCACCCCGTGTAGTGAGTGCTCTTGGCCATATTTACACGAAGCGGACAATGTTACCAGAGTCCGGAGCAGAATTGCTGATTTTCACTATTTAAGGTTTAAATGGCTTACAAGAGTGTGACAGCATACATTTATGTCTTTAAAAGTATTTTTAATGAAAAGTTCGGAAAATTTTACAAAAAAAATCATACTTATGTTTTAGTGAAAAATGCATCCCCTGGACTCTCTGTTTCTTAAAATAATGGCCCAGAAAAAATCTGAAAAAATTCAGGAGAACTACTGGATACCTCTAAAACATATTCCCACAGTTATAGCAATATTTATTTTTTCATCTTCGATGTCACACAGAACCACCCGTATATATATTGTTGTGTCCCGGATAAGTTTACAGATAAAAAAAATTAAAGTTATGATTTTACTGATTTTGATTTTTGTGAACGGAAGAATGAACTAAATAACGTTACTTAACTTTTACTGACGAGAACCGTGGTAGAGCAAGGCAGGTCTTAGCAGTTCCTGTGAAGGGTGTATAGGGTGAATTGGTAGGGCAGCAGCTGTCACCAGGAGAAGATTTCGGCTTCCTCCAAGCCAAATCCAGGACGACGAAGATGTGTGAGTCGAAACAAGTCCAAAACGACGATGACGGGAAGATTGATTTCGAGAGTGAACGCAACAGATTGTGAAACACGGGATAGTGGATGGAAGTCCGGATAAAATCAATTACGAGATCACAGATTTATATTTTACACTCAATTTATTTAAAACAGCATAAATATATTTCACAGAATTAATATCTTTTGACAAATAGATACGAATTTAAAACAACAGTAATTATTGTCCGAACTGAGGTACAAAATTTAACGTAGTTAAATATACGCGAAGATACAATCTCTTATAAATGTGAGAGTATGAAGACCGACTTATTCGAGTCCGCTCGATCGACTAACTACGACTCTCCTCGACCGACTGTTGATGCGCGTCTCATCTCGAGGTGGTATGGAGGGGAACGACTGCTGCGCATCTTGTGGTACGCCGTTCTTGAAGGCGGTGCTGCTCTTGATTGGCTGTGGGCGGCCTTTCGGTGGTCTGCGGATGGGGCTGCGAATCCGCTTATTGGTTGGAGGTGGGGCTTCGTCAGCAAACTGATGAGATCTTCGACGTCTCTTGATTGTCTTGGCGAATGTTTTGATGACGTACTTATTTATGTGATTTGGTGTATACTATTGCAATTTTGTGAAGTTATGCTATTGTCAAACACGTTAGTCATTCGAGTAAGAAGATATTTAAATAGTAATATTAACGGAGTCGAGAGTCAGTTTCGTAAACATGAGTGTGTTCGTGGAAAGACATTAATTCGTATATGTAACTTAATATTAAATAAATG
Organism: Theocolax elegans; assembly: GCA_026168455.1. Lineage (NCBI taxonomy): Eukaryota > Metazoa > Arthropoda > Insecta > Hymenoptera > Cerocephalidae > Theocolax > Theocolax elegans. The sequence goes on from CM047427.1 coordinate 46,928,470, forward strand.
TTATAATAACAAGTATTAGCGGCATTATACAATTCATAATGCATAAGATTATTATTAATATAACGTATTGTGGCGCGAAACGCATGAATCTATTGGGAAAGGATTAGGAGAACATGACATATGAGTAGGTGGCAGAGGTTGCGTGGAGAATTGATGGTGGCGCTAGTCTGGTGGTGCAGAAAGGAACTAAGGATTTGACTTTGTGCGAGAGAGAAAGGTATAGGTGATGCATGCGATAGTGGAGCTAGTCTGGTGTCGTGGAAAGGAACTAAGGATTTGACTTTGTGCGAGAGAGAAAGGTATAGGTGATTCTTGCGATAGTGGCGCTAGTCTGGTGGCGTGGAAAGGAACTAAGGATTTGACTATGTGCGAGAGAGAAAAGTATAGGTGATTCTTGCGTGTACAATATATGCGTATACATAACATATGAATATTGTATTTGAATACATTTATAACTAACTGCTAATTATATATATATTGTTTATATTTGAATACGATCATTACTAACATACTATTTTATACTTATTTTGGATAAATCGTGGTTATTGTTGACTAATATAAAAGTATAAAAAAACTGCCCGACATTACAATATATATATATATATATATATTGTAACGGTCATGCTGGGGATTAGGGCGTGGCGTCAATGGCGAAATAAACAATTAAATTAAATAAAATATTATTTACTTATTATTATAATAAAAGATGGTTTTGGCGCCAGCCGCGTACGATCGCGACGTATTTATAATACAATGCTCGGCTGCGTGCGACATGCGGCGACTTGCTGCGCGACGGAAGGGGAGGGGAGGAATGAGGGAAGCACACTTACGATCAGGAGAATACCTGGTGCAAGGCATGCACCCACCTTTGTTCTGCGGAGATCGTCTCCTGGAGTGCTACACTGCGGTCCTATTGCTAACGCACACACACACACAGATGAATACAATAATAATAATCGGCCGTCCGATGCTGCCTCGATGGCGTCCCCGTAAGTTCTCTCGTGTTCGGGCTTGTTCGCTGCTTCATTGCTCGGACCCGACGTGCGCGCGCAGCTTCTCGCGTCGAGTCGTCCGTCAGCCGCCGTCGTCTCGCGCACCCCGTGTAGTGAGTGCTCTTGGCCATATTTACACGAAGCGGACAATGTTACCTGGGCTGCTGCTTCCCACGGAGAGAACGGTAGTGCTGGTGATGTTGTCTACTAGGTAAGCCCTTATTATTCTTCGGTTGGTGTTAGCTTATCGGCTAATGCGTTCTCTCCGTTGCAGGTACAGACGGAACGGCCGATACACGATTTTCTCTCTCACTCGCTCTCACGGCGCCCGATCAGCTGGTGCGCGTCGGCCACTTACTGCTGTTCCTGGATGCTGCGTTGCTGCAGGTATTCTGGGCGCTTATTAGGTAATTATATAGCTCTTGAGGGAGTGCTTGATATTTAATATTAGTTAATATTTGAGAGTTATGGTAATGTTATGATTACCATAATCTCACTTCTAATCCTCTCCTTGCATGTAGCTGTCAGTTACTGTGTGCAACCACATGCTTCCTTGTCTCCTCCTAATTGGAATTATTACTTATTATTTACTGTGTTACAGCTTCCTGGATGTCTTGTCGCTGCTCGTGCGGCTCAGCCTAGCACCCACGGCTATCGTAGGTTGCTTAACTGGCCCTGGTGGCTCAGCTGAAAAGCTGTTGATCATTGGCTTTATATTTCTGTTTACCCTTTCCACAAGGTTGGCTTGACCGAAATATGGAGGGATTGTAGACTGCGTAATCCCGTAATATGCTAGCTTTTCTGTAACCTTCCGATTAACGAATTCTGTTCCGTTATCGGTGATCAGGTATATGGGACATCCCCATCTATTTATTACGAGCTCGTCGATAGCTTGTAATACGCTCTTTGCATCAGCTCTTCTTAATGCCTTCATTTCCACGTATCTCGCGAATAGGTATTCAAATACAATAATGTATTTGAAGCCTTGTTTCGATGGTGGTTTCGGGCCCATAATATCTGCTGTGGCTACTGTCCAGGGTGCACTAATGTTCCCGCCTTCCACAGACCGGCAGGAGCTTGTTGGCTGCTTTTGTGAGCTTGACACTCTTGGCAAGCTTTAGCATATTGGCATGTATCCATATATATTCCTGGCCAGTAATAATATGTAGCCAATGTAGCATATGTTCTGTCAATGCCTAGATAGCCTGCGTGCGACATATAGTGGGCTTCATAGAGGGCTCTTGCTCGGTCATTTTGGGGTAAAATCAACTTCTACGCATCGAGGTTTGGTACAAGGGGATCCATTAGGGGATTGGGACGGTGGGCGTAAAATAGATTATTCTCTATTCTGAGGTCGGGGTATTTATTGGGGAATTTGGCTACTGCTATTAATTTTGTCTGATACCAGGGATCGCTGCTGTCTATTGCTATGGTTGCTGCTACTTCGGTGTTCTCGTATGCTCAAGATAATGCATCCGGCACATTGTGTAACGCTCCTTTACGGTGCACAAATTTTATATTATAATTTTGGAGGATGGTATTCCAACGGGCCAATCTCCCCGTTGGATCCTTAATATTATGCAACCAGAGAAGACTGTGGTGATCCGTTACTACCGTGAACTCTTCCCCTTGCAAATAACCCTTGAGTCGGTCTACACACCACAACACGGCCAAGCACTCCTTTTCCGTGACGGTGTAGTTCCGCTCAGCTTTGCTTAGGGTTTTGCTCACGTAGTATATCGGATGCTCTTCTCCGTTTATCTCTTGAGTGAGAACTTCGACTATTGCATAATCGCTGGCATCAGTTTGGGGGGAAAATGGGAGGGAAAAATCGGGTTGGGCTAAAACAGAGGCTTGGGTGAGGGCTAACTTCATCTTCTCAAACGCTTCTTGCTGCTCATTGTGCCAGTGCCATCTGACATCTTTCCTGGTAAGATAATTCAAGGGTGCTCGATAGTCTGGTAATTTGTCGATATATCGTGAATACCAACCGATTTATCCGGTAAATCTCCGTAGCTGCTTCAAATTAGTAGGGGCTGGGTACTCTAATATCGACTTTATTTTGTCATTGTTTGTCTTTAGGCCATCCGGGTTAACCTTATAATCTACGTATATCACCTCGTAACAAAATTCAGATTTTTTGCGGTTTAGCTGCAAGTTGGCTTCCTTAAGGGCTGCTAATACAATTTTAAGTCACCGGATGTGTTCCTCAAAGGTTTTGGCTGTGATAATTACATCATCCAAATAAGCAAACACTTTCAGTTCCCACTCTGGCTTTATTAAATTGTCCATTATTTTCTGGAACATAGCTGGTGCGTTTGGTAGACCGTAGGGTACTCGGGTGAATTAAAATAAACCCTTTCCTGGGAGGGAAAAGGCTGTTATTTTTCGGCTTTCGGGGCTAGGGGACTTGATGGTAAGCTTTGGACAGGTATAGCTTGCTTATGTAGCGGCTTTCTCGTAGTTGATCTAGTATATCGTCCATGTTTTGCATGAGATAAGCTATTTTTTTAGTGACTGCAATGACCTGCCTATAGTCAATGCAGAAACGATATGCACCGTTCCCTTTAGGGACAATGACGGGGCAGCTGCACCATGGACTATCGGAAGGTTTGATGATGCCCTCACGTAGCATTCAATCGACCTCCGCATAGCCTGCTTGTAACATTTTAGGCGAGTACCGGCGGTTCCTCTGCCTAATGGGCTCTGCTCCTTGCGTATCAATTCTGTGGACGGTTAGGTTTGTGGTACCTAATGTCTTGAGGGCTGCGGGAATCATTTGGTCAAGAAGCTGCTGCAAAATTTTCTCGTGTGAAGGGATAGCTCTTTTGAGTCCTCCAATGCTTGCTAGAGCTGGTATGCAACATGGGTCTTTGCCATGCGGATAACAATGATGCGTAATGCCCTTAGTAGTTGTGACAATGTGCTTTGCACATGTCAAAGTGGCAACTACCGAGCCCTTGGCGAACAGCTACCTACCCGTACAAGCTATACGAGTCCCTAGATAAACCTACCTACCCATATATATTGAGCCTAGCAAGTAACCCGCACATTAATTAAATACTACCTACCCTCACAGTCTAATATTCCAAAGCGCGGCTCATAAACACTAAGGTGGTCCTGGCGTTGAGGACCATGGGCGAACTCAGATGACATCAGGTGGGCTCCTCCGGGTCTGACACTGCAGGCAGGATGCATCAAGGGAGGTGATAACCAGGAAGCCTCCGGGACCCTCCAGAGGCACCATCCAGGAGGAAGGTTATGGAGCCTCTAACGCCAACCAATAAACAAGTTACATAATGAGTACAGATACGAGGAAGAGAATACACAGCTATATGCAGAAGACAAAGATAACCAAGGTTGACGTCGTCGAGGAGAGATGAGGTGATTCGGCCCCGAGCAGCGATGCGGCGGCGGGTGAGTTTCGTAATAAATAAAACAAGGTAATAGTTACCTGGGAGGAAGTATACAGCATCTCCGAGACTTGAACTGCACCAGGTCAACTTACGCTTACAGTATGATCACCGCTACAGCCTGAACACCGCGGTACTCGACTCGCTCGCTCGATGCGAGATCCATGTACCGACTAGAAGTACGGACTGCGCAAGCGCGGCAAGATCGCGGCTCTCAAGCCCGCCGAGAGCCAGAGCTCTACGGTCCGCCGTCCTGATCGGATTATTTATTCTCATTGAGAAGCCGCAGGTTACCTTGTAGCGAAAGAGAGAGAGAGAGAGAGAGAGAGAGTGATATCGCCATTGAGGGACGAGTGCCGAGCTCTTCGGTAAAGGTTGGTGAATAATTCATTCTCGCTGCGTACGTTACCGCCTAGTATTCGTAATTGTGTGCGCGAGATCCTGGTCCCCTCCTTTCCCTTCCCCTCCCTTACAGCGAACGGATAGCAGTACAACGGAGCAATTATCTAATTTACGATAACCCGCAAGTTATCGTTTACTCGTCGCGAATCAACGCGGCTGGCGCCCACCCCGTCATAGTAGCTTCTATATTAGTTGTAATAAATTTTTATTACAACAAAAAAAGAAAAGGCATTAGTATATTGTCGCCGTCAATACTTATTAAGACGTCTATAATACCTTGAATTGGTACCGTTGTACCGTCTGCTATTCCTATGGTTGCTGCTACTTCGGTGTTCTCGTATGCTCAAGATAATGCATCCGGCACATTGTGTAACGCTCCTTTACGGTGCACAAATTTTATATTATAATTTTGGAGGATGGTATTCCAACGGGCCAATCTCCCCGTTGGATCCTTAATATTATGCAACCAGAGAAGACTGTGGTGATCCGTTACTACCGTGAACTCTTCCCCTTGCAAATAACCCTTGAGTCGGTCTACACACCACAACACGGCCAAGCACTCCTTTTCCGTGACGGTGTAGTTCCGCTCAGCTTTGCTTAGGGTTTTGCTCACGTAGTATATCGGATGCTCTTCTCCGTTTATCTCTTGAGTGAGAACTTCGACTATTGCATAATCGCTGGCATCAGTTTGGGGGGAAAATGGGAGGGAAAAATCGGGTTGGGCTAAAACAGAGGCTTGGGTGAGGGCTAACTTCATCTTCTCAAACGCTTCTTGCTGCTCATTGTGCCAGTGCCATCTGACATCTTTCCTGGTAAGATAATTCAAGGGTGCTCGATAGTCTGGTAATTTGTCGATATATCGTGAATACCAACCGATTTATCCGGTAAATCTCCGTAGCTGCTTCAAATTAGTAGGGGCTGGGTACTCTAATATCGACTTTATTTTGTCATTGTTTGTCTTTAGGCCATCCGGGTTAACCTTATAATCTACGTATATCACCTCGTAACAAAATTCAGATTTTTTGCGGTTTAGCTGCAAGTTGGCTTCCTTAAGGGCTGCTAATACAATTTTAAGTCACCGGATGTGTTCCTCAAAGGTTTTGGCTGTGATAATTACATCATCCAAATAAGCAAACACTTTCAGTTCCCACTCTGGCTTTATTAAATTGTCCATTATTTTCTGGAACATAGCTGGTGCGTTTGGTAGACCGTAGGGTACTCGGGTGAATTAAAATAAACCCTTTCCTGGGAGGGAAAAGGCTGTTATTTTTCGGCTTTCGGGGCTAGGGGACTTGATGGTAAGCTTTGGGACAGGTATAGCTTGCTTATGTAGCGGCTTTCTCGTAGTTGATCTAGTATATCGTCCATGTTTTGCATGAGATAAGCTATTTTTTTAGTGACTGCAATGACCTGCCTATAGTCAATGCAGAAACGATATGCACCGTTCCCTTTAGGGACAATGACGGGGCAGCTGCACCATGGACTATCGGAAGGTTTGATGATGCCCTCACGTAGCATTCAATCGACCTCCGCATAGCCTGCTTGTAACATTTTAGGCGAGTACCGGCGGTTCCTCTGCCTAATGGGCTCTGCTCCTTGCGTATCAATTCTGTGGACGGTTAGGTTTGTGGTACCTAATGTCTTGAGGGCTGCGGGAATCATTTGGTCAAGAAGCTGCTGCAAAATTTTCTCGTGTGAAGGGATAGCTCTTTTGAGTCCTCCAATGCTTGCTAGAGCTGGTATGCAACATGGGTCTTGCCATGCGGATAACAATGATGCGTAATGCCCTTAGTAGTTGTGACAATGTGCTTTGCACATGTCAAAGTGGCAACTACCGAGCCCTTGGCGAACAGCTACCTACCCGTACAAGCTATACGAGTCCCTAGATAAACCTACCTACCCATATATATTGAGCCTAGCAAGTAACCCGCACATTAATTAAATACTACCTACCCTCACAGTCTAATATTCCAAAGCGCGGCTCATAAACACTAAGGTGGTCCTGGCGTTGAGGACCATGGGCGAACTCAGATGACATCAGGTGGGCTCCTCCGGGTCTGACACTGCAGGCAGGATGCATCAAGGGAGGTGATAACCAGGAAGCCTCCGGGACCCTCCAGAGGCACCATCCAGGAGGAAGGTTATGGAGCCTCTAACGCCAACCAATAAACAAGTTACATAATGAGTACAGATACGAGGAAGAGAATACACAGCTATATGCAGAAGACAAAGATAACCAAGGTTGACGTCGTCGAGGAGAGATGAGGTGATTCGGCCCCGAGCAGCGATGCGGCGGCGGGTGAGTTTCGTAATAAATAAAACAAGGTAATAGTTACCTGGGAGGAAGTATACAGCATCTCCGAGACTTGAACTGCACCAGGTCAACTTACGCTTACAGTATGATCACCGCTACAGCCTGAACACCGCGGTACTCGACTCGCTCGCTCGATGCGAGATCCATGTACCGACTAGAAGTACGGACTGCGCAAGCGCGGCAAGATCGCGGCTCTCAAGCCCGCCGAGAGCCAGAGCTCTACGGTCCGCCGTCCTGATCGGATTATTTATTCTCATTGAGAAGCCGCAGGTTACCTTGTAGCGAAAGAGAGAGAGAGAGAGAGAGAGAGAGTGATATCGCCATTGAGGGACGAGTGCCGAGCTCTTCGGTAAAGGTTGGTGAATAATTCATTCTCGCTGCGTACGTTACCGCCTAGTATTCGTAATTGTGTGCGCGAGATCCTGGTCCCCTCCTTTCCCTTCCCCTCCCTTACAGCGAACGGATAGCAGTACAACGGAGCAATTATCTAATTTACGATAACCCGCAAGTTATCGTTTACTCGTCGCGAATCAACGCGGCTGGCGCCCACCCCGTCATAGTAGCTTCTATATTAGTTGTAATAAATTTTTTATTACAACAAAAAAAGAAAAGGCATTAGTATATTGTCGCCGTCAATACTTATTAAGACGTCTATAATACCTTGAATTGGTACCGTTGTACCGTCTGCTATTCCTACTGCTTTGGAGTCAAATTTCCTGAGCTTCCTTTGAAGCACTTTACTCATTCCTTTACCTACAAAGGAGTACACTGCTCCATCATCAAGCAGTGCTATGAGCTTGTTTCCGTTGAGCTCTAATTTAAAAAATAACCGGGAGTCTATGCCGGGAGTTTGCTGTATAAGGGACTCGTTAGCTGCTATTTGGGAGGAGTGAGATCTTTTGGTGGATTTGGGTGAGAAAATACGGGTCCTTATTTTCTCTGGCTGCCGTTTCCCTGTTTCTCTGCTGCTCAGTGACCCAATTGATCACAAATAAAGCAGGGCTCTTTCTGCTTTCACGGGTGGTTGAGGATTATCGATGCTCTTGCTGCTACTCTATAATTGCTCTGGCTCCTTGGTTGCTGCTTATTTTGGCTCCTTGGTGATTCAGGTCTTTGCGGAGTCGTTACTGCTTTTTGCCATTGCTTTTGGCTAGTATTGGCGACTACCTTATTCCAAGGCTGCTTTTGTTGTGTGCTGCAGCTGCTGCTGATTGGCCTTGGTGAATCGCGTTTTACTGCTACCTCATATTTAGGGAAATTTGGCGTTGTTTTTCTTGGTTAGGAGCTGCTGGGCTTATTATACTGTTGCTTATGGTTATATTTGGGGTTGGATGTGTGCTCTCTGGGGGTCTGGGGAGGGTATGATGATTTGTGAATGCTCGAGCTGATTACTGCTGCTAGACTGTGCGATTTCTGTCGCTTCGGGTCAACGTAACCATATTTTGCTAAGCCATAACCTTGCAATGTTGGTGGTGGCTTGTATGTCTCGTCGAGTAACCGCCTAGCTTCTTCCTTTATGCCTAGCTTCTGTAGCTGCGAAAAATAATTAAATTGGCTCTTTTTTATTTTGCATCTGTAGCTGGGATGCATATTTCTAAATGCTCTGTCCAACTGGTCTGCTAGCGGAAACGGAGCTTTAATTTGGTCCAATATCCCTCGCAATTTTGAAAGATACAAGATATCTTCATTTGGACTTTGCGTGCTATTTTCTATTATTTGCCGTAAGATGCTCTGGATTTCCTCCGTTCCATATTGCAATCGCACTGCGTCGACAAAGTCAATAAAATTTCTCCAGCTGCTCTTTTCTCTCTTAATCCCATGCTTCATCATCGAGCCCGGATGGGAGAGCTTTAATTATGACGTCCATCGAGCGATTGTATGTATGCTTGCATTCTTGGAGATTGCTTAGGAATGTTTCGGGATCGCTTTTCCTTGTCCCTTTGAATTGGACATCATATCTAGAGAAAATTTCTACCGTTCTTTTTTCTGTAGTGAAAAGCGAATCCTCTAAATTGCTGCAATTGGAATAACAATTCATAAATGATGGCATCGACAAATTGGCTTGGTGCTGTGGCTACTGCTGTTGGGGATATTGATGCTGCTGAGGAGGGGGATGCCAAATGTTGTATTTCTCTCGGGGTTTAGATTTTGGATTTGTGGCGCTGCTGCTGTTCTACTAATTCATCTTCCCATTGCACGCTGGGAAGATTTTTTCTGCTGCTGCTTGTGTGTGTGCTGCTTCTCGGGTCGTTAGGGTTCGATTGGTTACGCTCGTTTACTCTTTGCTCTGCTGCTGTTTGCTGCACTGCTCTAAATGCTGAGGGTTTTATGCTGCTTGTTGTCCTTGGCTGCGAGTTCGTATATACGTGTGTGCTGTGTGTTGCTGCGGGAGTTGTATTTGGTATAAAAGGGTTATTCGATAAATTTTCATCTGTCGGGATCGTTGGAGCAAGCGTGATAATTGGGTAATACGACGTTGAGTTTATTCCCAATAACGATACTGTTGTACTTGGCGATGTATATAATAATTCTGAAATGATTGGTTCCAATAAAAATCTTTGCTGCTCTTGCTCAGCTGGAGACGGCGTTCTTAAATACCTGCACCTTGATTGTGCTTGCGGACGGTATGCCGGATGTAGCAATCTCTCATTTATTGTCTCATTGCATTCCGTTGGTTCTTCGTAATTTCGGATTGTGTTAGGGAGAGGTCCAGGAGAGATTCTTTTTCCATTGGACAAGACTCGTCCAAGTGTCGTCCATCTACTTCTGGTTTCCATTCTGCTGTTGAGAGGCCATAATTTCTAATTAATTCGTATCGCGCTACGCGATCTCGAATCGTGCCTATATCATCGTCGATGTTCAAATCTAACTGATTACAGCTGGGAGCAGCCGGAGTGTACCCCTTTTCGCTCGGGATGTCTACGCTCGCAGGAGGCGGGTCGCTCGTCGCCTATTAGTCCATCGTCGGTTAGGCGAGGTCGTCTACATTGGCCAGAGGCATTCCATTGAGATGTTTGGTGTGTATCATCTCCTCGTTGCCTGCCCGTCCTGAATAAGGTACGTGTTTGAGTCTCTTGCCTGGACGACTCCGTATGGGCCTACATACTTCGGTGCCAACTTAGAGGTTGTCTTGTCAGCGCTGGAAGACTGGACTCTGTACTTTTTCCAAACAAGATCGCCACCAAACACCAATTCCGGTATCTTTTCATCTTAGCTGGTATGCTTCTCCTTGATGTAGGAAGCTATCGTTGTCTTAAGCGTGCGGTTCGACCTTTCTACGGGGTTTGCTCGAGGGTGGTCAGATGGTGTCGTCGTATGGTACACTTCCTTCTCGTTGAGATAGTCGTCGACCATCTTATTTTTTAATTCGGTCCCATTATCGGAGTTGTTACGTGCTGTGTAGTATGCAAGAAAGTATGCTGATGGGTACTGAGTGTAAGTATTTATTTAGAAGTAAGGTACAAAGTGAGAGCGGAACGTGCCGCGTGAATATCGCTCGAGAGGTAGCGAGCTTCTGTTTAGAGTTCGTCTCCCCATTCTCGAATACATTGACGCTTATGTATATACATCTTACAAATGACCTGGCACTCTTTCCTGTGCAACAAAAATACGAAGTAACTTACATTATTATACACATACAAGAATGTTAGACGTATCCTAAATGCTCGGGCGCTTTGGGCGTTCTTGTAGATCTGCGCGGCGGCTGAGTTAATTCCGGATTATTTACAATCTTTTCCGGTGTTTTTGGACGTGAAAGTTCATTTGTGTCACTATCGATAATAATATCATTATTAATTGTTGGAGAGTCTGTATATTGAGGTTTAGACTCGTGTTGCGTGATTTTTGGTATATTTTGACTAATTTTACGCATTTGTTCTACATGTCTTTTTTGAATTCTGCCATCGTCGAGTTCAACCAAATAATGCAGTGGACCAAGCGTCTCATAAATTGTCCCGAATTTCCATTTATCATTCGCATCATACTCACGGACCATAACTCTATCTCCTCTGAAAAATTTCATTTCATTCTGATTATCATCTTTTTTAATTTCTTTATCAGAGGTTTGCAATAGAAAATCTAATCGTGAGCGTATTTGTCTGCCGAATATTAAATTACAAGGTGCTTCCTTCGTAACACTATGTGGAGTCTTTCTATATTGTAAAAGCAAATTTTGCTAAGCTGTGTGCGTGTCCTCTGCGTTTTTTGGTTGCATAGAGCGTAAAGATTTCTTTAAGCTCTGAACATATCTTTCGGCGAGACCATTTATCGCTGGATGGTAAGGCGCGGTAAATTTATGAGTGACACCATTATTAAGTAAAAATTGTTTCATCGAATAATGGTAGTATACGTAGTTATATCTTTTGTTATATACACTTCGGGCCAACGTGCGTAAGAGTGAACAAGTATAAAATAATAATTATTGTATTATTATAGGCCCTGCATAATCAATGTGCACTCTTTCAAAGGGAATTTCCGACTCCGGCCATACGCACGCATTTATTTTTACAGGCTTTTTGCTTAGTTTTAAACAATTCATACAATTTTGTGAAATTTTTGTAATATCTGCGTCGATCCCATGCCACCAACAGTAATTACGTGCCATTTGCTTCATACGTTGAATCCCGAAATGTCCAACATGTAGTTCATTTAATATTACTTTTTTTTTTGTATCGGGTACAAGTACTCTATGCCCACGCATTATACAATCATTTTGCAGTGAAAATTCTTCTTGTGGTATATGCCAACGGAATTTCTTATCTAAAATTTTGCCTGCCTTAAGTGCTTCGACTAATTGTTTTAAGTTTTTATCATTGTTTGGTTCTTCAGCTAAACGGGAAACACTTATTTTTAAGTTTTTAATTTGATTTATTTCGAATACATCAGCGGTGTCTAATTTTTTGAAATTAAAGTCTTCGGATTTTTCAGGTAAACGTATGTCGAAATTAAAGGCTCTTAGATAAATCGCGTAATGCTGCATACGAGTTGCAGTTAAAATTGGTAAAGCTTTGTTTGGGATAAAAATTTGGAGAAAAGGTTTGTTATCCGTAATTAATGTAAACCGACGACCGAGTAAGTATTGATAAAATTTTTGAACTCCGAAAATGATACTGTATGTCTCTTTGTCTATTTGAGCGTATTTTTTCTGCGTATCTTTCAAAGTTTTCGACGCGAATTGTATTGGTCTTTCAGATTCATCTGGGTATTTATGCGAAAGCACAGCGCTCACACCGTACGGTGAAGCGTCTGTTGCGAGTATAATAGGTAAAGTGGGATCGAAATGAGCAAGTACCGCGGGTGAGCATATAAGGTTTTTAATTTGCTTAAATGCTTCCTCACATTTTTCGTCCCACGAAAATGTAACATTCTTTTTTTGTAAATTGTATAGTGGCCGTAGAGTTGTACTTAGATTTGATAAAAATCTTCCGTAGTAATTTATAAAACCCGTAAATGATTGCAATTGAAGTTTGTTTGTAGGGCGGCTCGCGTTTAAAGCTGCATTAATTTTACTTTGCATTTTCTGTATGCCGTTTGCGTCTATCGTGTAGCCGCAATAATCAATTTTGTCAGCAAAAAATGACGATTTATTTATATTTATACGTAAGTTATGTTCTGCAAGTTTTTTTAATACTTTTTCTAATCTTTGTAGATGTATTTCGTCTGTTTCACCCGTGACTCTTATGCTGTCGTAAAATACCGATGTGCCTTCTATACCTTCAAGAATTTTTTCTATTACGCGTTGCCAGATTGCAGGTGCAGGTGCTATGCCAAACATCAACCTGTTAATTACATATAAACCTTTGTGTGTATTTAAAGTGACCCAATGCCCATCATCAGGATGAACTTCGAGATTTAAAAAAGCTTTGGTAATATCAATTTTACTAAATTTTTTGCTTCCTGCCATGGTTTTAAATAATTGTTCTATCGACGGCACAGGATAATCGACAACATTTAAGTTGGGATTTACTGTATTTTTAAAGTCACCGCACATTCGTACGGTGCCATCGGCTTTCATAGTAGGTACCATTGGCGTTGCTCAATCTGATCGGTTGACTTTTGAAATAACACCCTGCTCTTCTAATTTTTTAAGTTCATTTTCTATTTTATTTTGCAACGAAAAAGGCACCGGTCGAGCTCGCATGTATTTAGGTTGCGAATTTTCTTTTAATTGTAATCTTACTAGTATGCCTTCTGCTTTGCCTCTGCTTTTATCAAAAACTTTTGAGTATTTGTTTAATAATATATTTACTTTATCGTTTATGTTTACAGTATGTATGTTATGTGAATCGACATTCCATAGATTTAACGCGAGTTGACGAATCCATTCTCTGCCCATGAGAGTGTTTCTGTTTTCGTCAATAATCTACATGTTCAATTCGTAGCATTTGTTATTATAGTCGACCTTACAGGTCGCGTACCCAAGTATTTGTAATTCTTCTTCACAGTATGTAAGTAGTTTTAAGCTTGTAGGCTCTAACTTTCGATTTCCGAATAAAGCGTTAAAATTATTTTTGGAAATCATTGTTACAGCTGCGCCACTGTCTATTTCAAAATTAATTAATTTACCATCTATGCGTAATGTACGAAAAATTTTTTTGCGGTTATACGAGTGCTCGGTTTCTAAAGCAAAAATATTTTCAAAAGTGTCCTCTACACATATCGGGCTAGAATCAACATAATTTGTATTTGCCGTACGATTTGTTTTTGCTTTAAGGCACATTTTTTGTATGTGACCTTGGATTTTACAGAAATTGCATATAACATTCATTTTGTCGCATTTATTTGCGTAATGATTTGCGCTTCCGCATCTATAGCAACACTTTTTACCTGTATTATCTGCGTTTGCATTGGAATTATTTTTCGGCAAGTTTGCATTCACATTTTTTTTGTTAAAGTTGTTTGATTAATATTATTAAAAGGTTTATTCTTTCTTGTTTTTGGATTAAAAGCATTTATTGTACTATTTTGATGTATTTCAGCAGCATCTTTGGCCGATAATTCCATGGCAATAGCAGTTTCGAGTGCGGACTCGTACACTGGACAGTGAGAAAAAAGTATCTGTGAATTTAGAAGATAAAAGATACACGCTGTTTTTCGTAATCAAAAAATGGAACCCGTTATTCAATTGTTAAATCAAACTCACTCGACAGGACTAGTAATCGATTCGGATACTTTGGTAGAACTACAAAATAAACTCGACGAAATATCGGAATATTTTAATAATGACAATGACTTATCATATAAAAGTCGCACAAGAATCTACATCAACGATTTGGAAATAATTTTTGCTACTTCGTATGGAGGAAAATCTACTATTTTGAATAAAACGTCAAAATTATCCAACGGAAACAAAACAGAAAAGTAGAGAAAATGTTTTCAACCAGCTAGAGTTATGCAAAAGTCAACTTTCGAAGGAGTAAAGGATAGTATTTTTTGTGTAGAAGAACTATCGTCGACTCGAACGATATTTTAACGATATTGAAAAATGTAAAACTTTTATTTGCGATATTGTGAAAGAAAAAGTTACCGATTATAATTTAAATTCACGCGAAGGACGAAATTTCTTTAAAAGTTTTGTGATCGCTAATTATGACGTAAAATCGAGAATAAAAGATCGATTTAATTACGAAGAGTCTAAATTTTTCTTAGAATATTACTTTGATATTGTATACTTAGAGTTAACATCCTTTCATTCTAATTATATTTGTGATGAAATAATACGTATATATTACAATGTATAACATATATTGTCTGTAATATCTCGTAAAATATTTAAATAAATCGACACTTACCTCGAACATAATTTTGTATTTCGTATTTACTTACCTAACATTTTTCCTTCCTGCTACAACATGAAAATAAAAAGAAAATCTTCTCACGCGTTTATTTTATTTTCTTAAATACGATTACCTTACGATAATTTATTGCTTCTCTTTCGTACTAACCGCAATACTAACTTTTCCTATTAAGGTAAATAGCTTCTCGGTAAGTCAAAATTCTCCGGTGACCCTCGCCTCTATTATCTGCACACCTGCACTTTTGGGCACACGACCTTTTTTCACGACGCGTCGACTTTTAACCTTTTTGAATACACCTACGACATTTAGATTTTATAAAATAAGCTTACGTTCAAATTTCATTTCATTTTCGTTTGATTATTCAAACACGATGGGTCCAAACCAAAGTACAGATCGAGTTCCTCTCATCGATAAAAAAACCAATACTAAGGATAACAGTAATCATCATTCAATATCGTCGCAATGGAAAAACTACACGGAAAATGTTTCAATAAATAATAAATCATTGCCACAGAAAGACGGTTACAAAAAATTGTAAATTTATATGTAATAAATAATAACAAACGGCCCTTTTTGGGGCCGCCAATAATAAACGTAAATAACATATTCGTTCAGTATCTAAAATTTTCCTAGATCCTTTCTTCTCTCTTACAAATGCATACTCTCTCTCTCTCTCTTTCTCTCGCACTAACATAGACGCTCTGGGTCAGCTATTATGTCACGGCGTTCAAATACCCTAGCGCATCATCAGTATCTCTGCGTGAGTGCCAGAGAGAGAGAGAGAGGTAGAGGAAGAGAGCGTGGGTACGCGCAGTAGTTCTCTCTCTGTCTCTCTCACTTACAAACAACTCGTTTTACTGCAAGAGACGCACTGCGTGCGCAACCCCTCTCGCTCTCTCTCACAGACACACGTGGCTCGCCGGGTCTGCTGTAACGTCAGAGCATCCTTAGTACGAGAGAGAGAGAGAGAGAGAGAGAGAGACGCACTGCGCGCGCACTCCCTCTATCTCTCTCTCACACCCACGCACTTCATCGGGCCAGCTGTGACGTCACAGCGTCCGTTCCACCATACCTTTACACGAGTGCGAGAGAGCTTCGCTTCGCTTCGCTCTCTCTCTCTCCCTCTCTCTCTTGTCATCAACATGTCATTATTACTGGTGATCTCAACATTGACATGATATCATGTCGAGAGGGAGTACGACAGCTCTGGGCCTCTTCCTCAATCCATCCGAACCGACGCACCATGCAGTGACATTGGCGTTCGTGAACCAGTACCTGATTTTGTTAATAATAAGTCTACTTCACCCTTCGCGGCGGGACATGATGCTATTAGCATCTCCCTTACGATTAATAAATTACAGGCTGGTGTCAAGAAGTTATGGGTTATGGACTTGGAGAGGATCAACCTTCATCATCTTGTCACCACCTTCACTTCATTCATAGATCGATCAATGCATAATTCATTACTTCCTTCTCCATCCGTCACTGAATTGCTTTCATCTACTTGGCCTGGCCAGCCCACTCACTTAGGTTTGCTTTCATCTAATCATTTCGACACACTTTCATCATGACTATCCTCTCTTTGTAGTTCGAATATTTTTACGTTTAATATCATTGCTCTATCTAAACTAGTAACAGTATTCTATGACTGTCTTAGAGTCTTTCCTTAGGGCAATATCACCGCATCAATCCGCAGTATTTGCTGCCCCGGAGCCCTCGTCAACAAGCTTCACAGTTCGTCGGTTTCCCTTGTCAGCGATGGTACCTAAAGCTTCCCCAATGAAAAGTGAGACTCTCATGAGAGCCCCTATGGCATCGATTAACCTCGATGAGAGGCCACTAAGTGTACCAAAACTCCTTACTACAGCCCGCCGCATTACACGGTTAGCCTAGAGTCGTAATTCTTGGTAAGAATTCGGCGGTGTTTAGCTCCCCGCCGTCTTCTGCTTTCGAACATAAGCAGCATCCGGGTCAAATCGCTTCACCCGTCAAGCCTGCTTGCAACCACACACCCCGCAGAGTCCAACCCAATACTGGGGACACGCTGGCGTTTCACTTTCAACTCAGAGGTACGCCAACGTGGGGCTCGGATCCCAGTCCCTGCGTACCAGAGTAAAGTCATCCTGGTCCAACTGTCGACATGCCGAAGCACGCCTCCCTATTACTCCCCGGATCCCCGAGGAGTTTTTGCGGTAGGTAGCCTAACGTTCGACTGTTCGTGAAGGGTAAAGCATTCGTCACTCCCTTCACGAACTCTCTAGGGGATACCGTTCAAAAATCCCCTGAAAGAGAAAAAAGCGTACAAACCAAAAAGGCTTGTACGCTATTGCTTATGAAAGGTAAAACATTCGACAATCCTTCCATAAGCCTTCCAAGGGATACCGTTCGAAAAATCCCTTGAAAGAGAGAAAAATTGCGTACAAGCAAAAGCTTGTACGCAATGGTGTTTTTAACATCTCACTCAACGCAAAGCCTTCAGTTCGGTTGTGTATCACAACTCGACTTACTGACTTTATACGAAGAGAATTTTGATGAAAGGGACACCCTTCTATGAGACATCCCAGCGACTCGTCTGGATGAGAAACTACTTCGGTCCGGATGTGCCCCAAGGCAGACCTCGAAAGGCCCGCCTCAGTATTTTGACGCTGCACGTAGTACACCCCGAAGGATGTCTACTTTGATTTAGCGGCCGTCCCTTCATCCCTAGGTAGAGTCTCCCTTGACGAGTTCGCCCAGATGAATAGCAGAATCGTTAACGGCATATTTTCGATAACCAAGCGTGTTAGTAACCAAGAAATATCGCATGTTAAACAGTTGATCGCCGACATAGGCTCGACGAAGCAACTCGATTTCGAGGCGCACTAGTGGCAATCCTCTTCCTCCACTATCGCAGGAGGTCTATATCGGACCCTCGGAATTGGGGGCCGAGTCACTCACCCTCTCCCAACTCAGGAAATCTGAGAACAGGATTCCGCCAAGTCTAAACTAGTAACAGTCAAAATCAAACACAAGTCAAGTGAAGCTCAATAATGAGAAGGAACCTGCTGAGTCCTGGAAACTTCTCAGAAATATGGGTCTAGCCCATTAGCGCCTGAACGGACACTTTTCGCCACCAAAGTTCAGAGATTCACTGTACGATGAATTCGACTGAATAAAATTTATTTAACCACTGTATCCTATGTTTTGAATGTCGCTCTTTCGACTGGTGATGGTTAGAAGTCCCTAAAATGAATTTGTTTATTCAAAAATTGCAAATAACGAAAAAAAAATACAGTTTTTATTTATTTTTTTTTTTAAATCAAATTATTTTTGCTTTTGCATTTTCCTAACCCCTTAATACCTATAAATATCGCGTCCATGGACCCTAAACTAAAAATTATTGGCCTAAGATTAATAATAAAAATTTTTTATCCATACAAAATGGCGACCGAAACAATAAATTTTACTTTTAATCTTCAGCAATTTTTTTCTCGATTTTTATGGGGTTCAGGAAAAATTTCCTAAGAATAAAGACGTCTTAAAATTGATCAAAGAATACTTTCAAAGTTTTTTAGAACCGTAAAAGGAATATCTATCTTATCTTATCTTTGTCATTTGCCCTCATCTCCTTCGTTCGCTTTCCTACCTGTGAGGTTGGCATAATGTCTGACTGGCTCGAGGTGAATGCAGGTTGCCTCAGGGCAGTGTTTTAGGTCCGATTTTATTTTCCATTTTTATCAATAACGGATGAGCGAATGCGATCGCAAATTGGGCATCAGAAAATGACCTTTCATTGAATGTTAAAAAGACGAAGGTTATGATCCTGGCCAGTCAGGCGTTTATTTCGCGTATCAACTTGACCACTGCTCCGAAGGTTAAACTATGTAATGACTTGTTGGATTATGAGAACGCGGTAAAATCACTGGGATTATTGATCCCCTCTACCCTCAACTGTTCTAAACAAGTAATGTCAACCTCTATGCGTGTTCACGGAGTTTTGCATTCTCTACGCTATTATAATAAGGCATTATCAGTAAAGCTCCGCAGGAATCTGGTTGAGACACTTATTTTTCCCCACTTCGATTATGCGTGTGCGGTCTACAACGATGTAGATCAAACTAAAAATCTAAAACTTCAGAGGTTGTTGAATGCTTGCGTTAGATTTGTATAGGGCATCATAGCAAAACGTGAACACGTCACCCCGTTTAGAATGGGTTTGAAATGGCTGTCGCTCGAGTCCAGACGTTCATATCTCATTAGCGTATAATATCATTCCTCACAACTCACCCTCATATCTAGCAAATGACTTCACCATACTTAATACCCCTGGCCAAAATCTCCGCTATTCCTCTTGTCATCCACCCAAGTCACTCATGTACCTTCCCCCACGCACAGAAGCTTTAAGGGGTCAAGCCTGGGTTAAATGTTTGAAATAAATAAACAATTATTATTAGAATAAATTTTTTTTTTAATTCTTCTTACAAATTTATTTTTTTTTTACATAATATATATATATTGTACTTTATATTTATGAATATAAAAAATGTTTATTATGCATTTTTAATCCTGGTTATTAAACTTATAATGATATTAAAAAATTGATCATTTTTTGCAGTTGCCGCAGGATATTGAAGTACTGAATGTATCTTTTAGTGTCTAATAAGTCTTAAAATGTTCATGGAACATATGTTTACAGACTTATGTTTTTCTTTTTCTGAAAAAAAATTAATAACAATGTATTAAATATAAAAGTTGATAATAATAAGAAAAATAGTGAATGTTATGTACGTATACGTATATAACAATCACCTAAAACTTATCTTTTTGAAAATTGGGCAACATAAGTCCGTAGAAATATATATTTTTAAATTTTTCCCAAAATTTGAAAGTGATTTATCAACCTGGCTCTGAAATATCCTGCGGCAAGTAAGCTAAAATGATAAAAAAACCATTAATAAGATAAATGCATTTAAAGTTTCACTTATTAGATTTAAAGTTTTACTTATTTTATAATTCTAATACCGTATTCTTCAGGTATCATACAATTTATATATATATAATCTTAATAATATATATATTTAAGAGGTTTATAATGCCTTTTTTCTGGTTTTATTAATATAATACTCAGTATATTTTTTTAATATACATGTATTATCTAAAATAACAGAAAATCAACTTCAAAAATCAGTTTCTTTATAAAAAGAGGAATAAAATTTTTTAAAACTACAAGAATACTTTGCTATTATTGAATATTAATGCATGATTATATGGATTTTAAAAAATATTTTGATAAAAAATCATATACTGTATTATATGATTATAATTTTTATTATAAGCATTAAATTTAATTAAAAATATGTAAAGAATGCAGTAAAAACAAATACTGTTTGACAGTTGTGTACAATATCTCTTTCTCTGTCTCTCTCACATGACAAGTCTTCCATAAGATTATTGATTTTTCGGATAGCCTTGTGACGTGATAGAGAAAGAGAGAGGCATATATAGTGTTACAGCTGCTAATAGAAGTGTGCACCAGCCACACGTTTGTCGTTCAGTTTTAAGCTATTATAATATTAAGTAGAATTATATATTATATATATTATGTTATATAAGATCTAAATAAAATAGGTAAAAAAAACAAGTGGTTTATAAAACTGCATGAACAAATTATATCAGATAAGTATTTGCATAACCTTAAATTTATATTTTGTTTATGTCAAGAAATTGTTTTTTTTTTCCTCATTTCAGCATAACCAATGTGTCAACACTTAGATATACAATATTTGCAGAATACAGATAAAATTATAAACAAGTGATTTGTTATGCTCAGTGTATTTGTGCTTAGCGCGATATTATGTGGTTGAAGTTATTTTATGTGTACTTATTTGTGAAAGTGTTTCAAACCTCCAATATAATTAGTATATTTTGAGACGTGTCCACTGGGGATTAGGGTGGAATCACGGTTAAAACACAAATTAAACAACTTCGTTAAAAAGAGATTGCAGGTTTATTGCACTTAACGTGCTCTTAAGTATTACACGGCAAAGCAGCGGCTTTGCCGTTCAAAAATTGCCAGTCACGTTGGCCGCGGTCGCTCGCGTTCGCACGATTGCGGGCTGTCCCGCACCTAAATACGCGTCGCGCACACACACTTTAAGGAAGCTGGATTTGGGAGGAAGGAGCACGGCTCACCTGGACGCTCGTCTCCTGGATCTCTCGGACACACACGTAGCCTTTTGAAATAGCGATATTGCATCTTACACGATCGGTGGTCGGTCGCAGTCTGTCGATTATCGGCACGCACGAAGCGAGAGAGTTTTTCCTCGGCGTATTGCACAAGTGCGCCTACTCTCGCGTCTCGAGTCGTGCGCGCTCGGCTCAGTTCGTACTGGCTGCTCGGGCCGTGATTTCGCTGCCTCGACGGAGATGTCGTCGACGACGTTGACTTCGTGGTGCTGGATGGCGATTGAGTAACTGCGGCCCTGCTGAGAATACTATCTGCGAGGTAAGCGTTTAAATCGTTCCTTTTTACCTCGATTTTAAGCTAAATCGAGCCCCTCGAGTTTCTTCGTTGCAGGTGCCGTATGTTGTCAATACGGGATCTTCGGCTCGGAGTGTCCGGACAGCTGGAGAGGGCATTCAAGGCTGGATGGGACCTGGGGATACAGTACGAGTCATTGCTGGTGCTGGAGAAGGCATTAGGATGCTGGATCAACGGAGCAGTGTATGTGTGTGTGCAATTGTGCGCAATCAGGAGTCGCATCTCCTTTGCTTCGGGTTCTCCTGCTTACTACGCAATGTAAGCCTATTCCGGTTTCACACATTCGCATATGTGTGTCATACTAGGACTTGATTGGTATGTATAGCACGCTTACTTCGCATAGTAAGCTTGACAGATGCTATACTATACCTTGTCTCGCTATTTTATTTCTAAGTGACATGTAGTATAACTACAATGTCACAATTTCATGCCGTAAAGTACCACTCTATATATTCTTTTGTTTCTTCTTCTGGTCGCAATTCACATGCTCTGCAAAAAGATTGCTTTGGAGGAACGTCAATTACTTTTTCATTCTCATGCAGTATCAACACCTTGAAGAGAATTGAATCCTCGCTTCCTCCAAGAACCATCACCTGATAGACTTATATGGCAATTCTGACTTGTTGAATCATATACTTGCTCGACAGTTGTTTTCATAGACTGTTTACCAACTTCTTTACAAACATTTTTTATCTCTGTATTAATAATGTCATAATTACTGTGAGAAACTGGACTCGGCAAATCCATATTTCCACAAAAAGTAACTAAACCAGCATGCCCATGACCAAGAGTTCTCATTCTGTACACTAACGTCTATTTATTTCATAAGCGTTACTTTTTTTCCAACTTTACTACTTGAATCAATAACAAATACCTTAAAACAGTTTGTACATGTTATTGTTATTTTACTTCCCAAACCTCTCACATCAACTTCAGAAAATTAAACTGTACCGTGACAATTCTGACAAACTAAAAATTCTTCTAATGTTGGGAAAAGTAGTGATATATCAATAATTCTATTTTCTGTGCTACTTTCTTCAATAGTATCAGTTTTTAACTTTTTACTTGATCTGGATCAATGTTGATGGAAGTGCATCGTAGTTGGTTCTTACTGATGTTGATAATTTTTTTATGAGCAGATGTACCAGGTATTCTATTACTTGAGTCTGGCATTTTTTTTACTGCTCTTTTTTTTATAAACTTATAATTAATTTCTTAAAACTAATAAAATTTAAAGTTAAAAATATACTTTTAATTTAAAATCCACTGAGTATTTACTAAAATAACGTAAATACTTTATCAATGCAGAAAATATTTACTTCAAATAGAACTGTACGTATTTGTGCAGTGTATTATAGTAAAAGGAATCATTTATTTATTAGCTGTTAAATTTGAATCGTAGATTTCTACTTTACCATACTCTACGCTTGATAGTTGCTTCGTTTACGTAAACGTCGAAAACCTCGCAATTATTATTTTAGTTAAATTAAAATAAAATGTCTTTTTTTGCAAAAATAATTTTAGAGAAATAATGTCTATTGATGCTTACTTTATTTCAATTATAACTTGCGAAAAAAGTTTTTGTTTTTTTTTCAAATTTTGGGATAATGTTTTATGTAAGAAATACTTTTAAAAAAGTTAATAAAAAAAAAATCGATTTTCTGAGCAGTTAACCCAGGCTTGACCCCTTAAATAAATCATTTGTCATCACCTCCACCCGCATTCTGAATCAGTTTCCATCCATCAATTTCAATCCATCATGCATTGACAGCTTCAAAAACTCAGTATTCCATCACCTGTTTGGGCTCGACCAAACAGCCTGGTCTTCACGGTTTTGTTAGAGGGCTTGTTACCGCGGCCCATCCCTAACCTGGATGAAGCGGCATAAACGCGTAATTATGTATTTGGCACGCTTTCTTATTCTTGTTTCAACATTATATGTTCACTTTTTCTTTTTTCTTATGTAGTCTATTATTGTATATTTTACTTTAATCAAGATTTATATTTTGCGAGCATTAATTATTGTTATCTAGTTTTAAGTATTTATTTATTTATTTGTATATATAATTATTCTCTTCGGCGTACCGCTACTGTTGTATTTTATAATATTCGCAATATTTTTGTTATTTTATAGTTTTACAAATTTAATTTCCTGTAATTTTTTGTAAATAGTGCCTATGGGGTTTCTACCCCACAAAGGCCAAAGAATAAATATCAATCAATCAATCAATCAATCTCTCTCTCTCTCTCTCTCTCTCGCACGCGCAGGCCCCGCCGTGACGTCACCGCCGGGCCAGACACACCATTGTCCGCGCAAGACACCATTGTTATTAGGCCACGCCCATTTCGGCGCGCTATAAGGTACACTTACTGCTTTTGGATTATTTTAAACAGATTTAAATAGAACTTCACCTCCTAAAATTAAGTTATATAATGGCGAAGGATCATCCAAAAGTTCTATGTCATTAATATTTTATACTTTTAGAGTAATAAAACTTATTTCTTAAATAAACAAATTTTTGTATTAATTTTAAAGAAGGATCTATAACATTTTAGCGGCATAAAAATAATAACCTGTCTCCCGTAGTTTGTAATTTGCGCTCTCTTTTAAAATTTACGTTTTGATTCGTAATTATATCACATTTATTTTTCTCCTTGGTTACGGAGCCCACATAAATATTTTGATTATTGTAAACAAATTAATTCCTTATATAACCTTCTGTTTCAAATAAATACATTTTCGTTTATTTAAAATATTGTTTTACATAAATATACATTTTCTACTCACTTAGATATCCATGCATTTTGCGAATTGCATTGAAATCAATAACATTTAAATTTTATGTATTTTATGTATTGTAACGCTGCACTGGGGATCAGGATGCAGGTTAATGAGGGTCAGAAAATACTTATTAATAAAATAGATATTTATTAAAACTAATATAAAATGACTAAGGGTGGGCGCCAGCCGCGCTACTACGCGACAACTAGTACGATAACTCGCGGGTTATCGTTCACTACTTGGAGCCGTGCTCCGCTGCTTCTATCCCGGTTCGCTGTAGGGGAGGGGAAGGGGAAGGATGGGACGGACTACGGATAGAGCTCTCAAACAAAAGCGAATATTCTATATGATTATGTATATTTTATGTATTGGGGCCAGTCGTCGTTATAGTGTAATTAATTTTAAATTATTTAAAAGCAGCTAAAAGTTATACACCATACAGCGCGTATACATACACAGATTTCCAGCCAAGCAGCTAGTCAAGGAGACTATACACTTATACCCCGTACCAATAGCACCGGCTATTTGGATATTTATTAAGTAAGCAAGCGTAATTACCCCCACCAACTTTAGCATCATATAAGCATAGGAAATTTGAAGCAAAATAGTAATTAGCAGCATTGGTTATATTTTTTTTTAGCTTAGCATTAATGTTAGCATTTTATTGAAATTACGACTTCCGCGTAATTTTGGTTTGGTGGGGGGGAGTTGTGACAATGTGCTTTGCACATGTCAAGTAACGAGCTATCGAACCCACAACGAACACCTACCTACCCATATATAATTCCCTACACCTACCTACCCGCACAGTAAATAAGCCCTGCCTACCCACCAAGACTAAAAACCCAGTTCCAACCCATGCCGCACGCACGAGCGCCGGTGAGAAGTAGCACGAGGATCCCTAACGTCAACCAGCATGCAGCTGTAAGAGATTGAGCTAAGGAATAAAGACACATTGGGAGAGGATGCCCAGCGGTCGCGGGAGATCAGCTGAGCCACCTCAATACGCGCGATAGCGGTCCGTGCGACCGACGCACGATCGCGCCGCACTTGGCCGCCGAAAACGAGCTACGCGCATGCGCGTAGGCCGAACCACGGCTCTCGCGAGCTACGAGAGCCAGGGCTCTACGGACGGTCGACTCGACTATACCGGACGAGAAATAGCGTGTGTGGCCATTGTGTGCGAGAGAAAGAGAGTGATAGAGATTAGCAGTCATACTCATACTGTTATACAAATTATTATGTAAGTTATTATAAAATACAAAAAGAAAATTAATAAGGTGTGGTGAATTATTACCTTCTGCTTCTTGTGAGTTCCTCGTTTTGAACTCTTTGTGTCAATTATCGTTTAATTGTATAATTACATATACTTTAAATTGTTTGCTTATTTGCTCTGCTTTTTCTCACCACCCTTATTATTTGGGAAAATTTGCCAAAAAAAAACTTTCTTATAACTATTTGGTTTGGGTCTTAATAACTATACTACATTAATTGAACAATATAGTATTTTTATTTGCTCAAAATAATTATATTTTTATATTTTTGCTGTCTGGTTAGCGCTAATGTATTGAGGGAAATGGCGTGGATGGTTTTAAAAGAAAATTTATTTCATCTCTCCCATTTTCCTCTGCATTTTCCAATAGCTGTCTGAGCAGCGGGAACAATTTTTGGAGAATGCTCCCTTCCTCCCGCAGTTTCTGCAGAATACTGCGTTTGGAGAAGGGCAGATCCTCCAGCTATGTCCCAGTCCCCCGCAATTCCAACATCCCGGGCGACATTTGCTCGGGTTGGGGCGGGACATACGTGCTTCTGCCGGGATACTCCCGCTCGTCCTTAGGATTGTCCCCGCTGCGGCACACTGCGTAGAGGTGCCGGGGAGGTCCATGAGAGAGGGGAGGGTTGTAGGGGGCTGTACTGGTTGGGACATAAGGGATGGTAGAGTACGTAGTTTGGCGTGCTGACTTTATTTAGCTTGAATTTCTGCTTTTTCGGCGATTCAGCCCTTCGCTCATTTCTTTGTGTTTGCTGCCAATAATTGCTACTTTTCTTATTCTTTACAGCTTCGCTGTTCTGCTGCTTAGGTTCTTGCTTAGGGGGTACTGTATTTTCCCTTGCTGCTTGAGGGCTGTTCGACTTCCATGGGTACTGGTGCTGTATTTTCTTTTGTGGGTTGCTAGCTATGAGTGCTATAGACTTTGGAGGTACTCCAATATCTGCCCTCTGCTCTGAGGAAACTGCTGCTGATTTACGGGTATACCTGAATGCTGGATTAAACGTACTTTGTTGCTGCTGTGTAGGTTATTTGGGATTGAGTACGTTTCATTATTCTCCTTATGCACTGGCGATCTGCTATGCTGTCTATGTTGCTGTTGGTTACTTTGCTGACTGCTATTTTGTTCTATCAGTTTGCTGTATAACTGCTGCATTTGCTGTATTTGCTGCTCCAATCGCCTGAATTGTTCATCATATTTGCTTTCGAGCTCTTTGTCGGTATTTTGCGTCTCTTTTGGAACGTTGGGTTCTGTAACTCCATCGTCTTCCCAATGGACACTCTGTACATTCCTATGTACATTGCTCAGCTGTGTGCTGCTTATGGGGTTATGTTTGTTTCCGCGTGTCTGATTGACTCTTGACTCCTGGGTCGCTAATTCGGGTTCTATATTGCTGTGCTGTGGCGTATTTGCTCGGCTTACTGTTCTATGTACGAGTGCAATAGGGGAAAAAGGGCTTGTGCTTACTGGACGAAAAGCTGAGGGTTGGATAGTTTTGGTTGATCTTGGACGGGTGTCTGTATAAATATTCGTACTGTATGTGGTAACTGGAGCTGTATATTGGGTAAATGGGTTATCTATGAGGTCTGGGTTTGTGGGAGATGAAGGGGCTAATGTGTGGATGGGGTAATAGGAAGTCGAATTTATGCTCAACTGCGTCGTTGTTAAGCTTGGGACTGTATGCGTTAATTCCATCATCGAATTATCGCATACCGGTGACGGTAGACTCAATCTATATGCTGTAGATTGTGCTTGAGGACGAATTTCTGCGCTGCTTATCCTTAAATTTTCATTATTTAATCGCTGTAAATTTTCTCTCGTGTTGCTGTTTTCCCTTACAGCCGATTGTGTTTCCGATCCGTATTCCATTTACGGTAATGACAATAAATTCTCATTACTTATGGAGATAGGATCTCGGTATTGTCCTCGTGATTGTCCGGTTGGCAATTGAATGTAAAGCATCCGTCTTGCTTTACTGCTTCTTTCTGGGGCTGTATCTTTAGCGATAGTGGGGATATTTCCTCTTTCCGATTGCGTAAGGGATAAATCTGTATCTATAATCGGGTTAGCCTCGTCTACTGCTGCATTCCAGTCAGCAGACGATGGTCCGAAATTACGTCTAATTTCGTACCTAGCTAACCTATCTCTAATAATTTTACAGCCCGAATCTATATTTATTCCGACTTTGCTTGCGTATACCGTGATTCTACCATCACTGGTATTATTAATGCTGCGTCTTATTACACCGGCACCTACTGCTGTTTGTAATACCGATAATTCTTCTCCTAAAATTAAATCAAGGTCATCACCGTTGTGAGACATTTTGAATTAATTTATTGTTGCTTAATTTATATTAATAATTAAATAAATATTATTATTGATAGCTCTTATTAGCTCGATTGCTGTGAAATATCTTAGCTCTTGTTTAATTATACTTAACTTAAATTAAACATGCCAAGCAAAAATCCAAAAAATAAAATACCAATGAAAGAAAAAAAAAACAATTTTCACGCTAAGCTAATTAAATTAAATTCACTTTCACTAAGCAATCCACAACAGCAAAAAAAATAAACAAGCTTGCTTTATTATCGGCTGGGCAGTATAGCAAATAAATACAGCGGGAAATATGTGTATATATATATTTATGGGTTCAACTATTATATTGAATCTTGTACAGCTTATTATTCTGGTGAATTAATATATACAGCTTTTGTATACACCACAATATTCCTCAAATATATATTGTTATCATTATTACAATCAATAAATATCGGGTAAATGTGCAAGGGAAACGTGCAAATGATGCTTATAAAAATAAATTATACACTGTGTTAGGCAGGCAGCACATAACAATAAACAAAAATTATGCAGTATTATTTTTATAACTATTATTATGGGGAGCAATGAGGGAGAAATTAAATTTTTTTTTTTTTGCAATGGGTATAGCAGGTCAAGCAAATTTTAATTATTATTATTTATTCAGCTAACAATAAATAACTAGCAAAATGTGTGATTTAATTCACTAAGCATTAATTGTATATAAACAAAAAGAAAAACCAATTTAATCAAACGTGATAATAGCAGTAGGGATATTAAATAGCATTATTATGTTAATATATGTCACTAAGGAAATTTATAAAGCTTAAAAAAAAATTAATAATGCTCAAAGCAGCTTAAATTATTATTATAATTATAAAATGCCAATTTAAAAGAAAATTAATAAAATATTATTTTCTTATTGAAGCACTTACAAAAAAAAAAATATGTCATGAATACTTAGTTATATAGCTGTATGGGTTAGAAGGAGAGGGAAAATGAATTATCTATATTTTTATAAACCAGCGTACTCCAAATAAAAACAACTATACATTACCAAATATGTAAAGCAGTGCAAATAATATTTTAAGAGAAAAAAACAAATTTATATTTTCCGTGCACGTGCTCGATTTATTAATTACCAAAATGGCCGTCAAAATGGCCGACCGGATTCTTCCGGTGTGTGTGCGAGCTTGCTTGGAGAGGAAAAGGCAATATGGCCGCTTATTTGCGTCGCGCTTCGACGCTTACAGTAATTCATACGCTCGATTTATAGAGAAAAACACAAAAAAATGATGCTTTACGCCACTTTAATTATTTTACTAAAAAGATCCCTTAATACAAGCCACGTTGGGCGCCAATGTAACGCTGCACTGGGGATCAGGGTGCAGATTAATGAGGGTTAGCAAATACTTATTAATAAAATAGATATTTACTAAAACTAATATAAAATGACTAAGGGTGGGCGCCAGCCGTGCTACTACGCGACAACTAGTACGATAACTCGCGGGTTATGGTTCACTACTTGGAGCCGTGCTCCGCTGCTTCTATCCCGGTTCGCTGTAGGGGAGGGGAAGGGGAAGGATGGGACGGACGGGATGCTCGCACGCACTTCCTAGGGTACACGGCGGTACCGTCGGCAGAGAGAGGTAATAACCACACCACTTTCTCTCGCACACAATGGCCACACACGCTATTTCTCATCCGGTATAGTCGAGTCGACCGTCCGTAGAGCTCTGGCTCTCGTAGCTCGCGAGAGCCGTGGTTCGGCCTACGCGCATGCGCGTAGCTCGTTTTCGGCGGCCAAGTGTGGCGCGATCGTGCGTCGGTCGCACGGACCGCTATCGCGCGTATTGAGGTGGCTCAGCTGATCTCCCGCGACCGCTGGGCATCCTCTCCCAATGTGTCTTTATTCCTTAGCTCAATCCCTTACAGCTGCATGCTGGTTGACGTTAGGGATCCTCGTGCTACTTCTCACCGGCGCTCGTGCGTGCGGCATGGGTGGAACTGGGTTTTTAGTCTTGGTGGGTAGGCAGGGCTTATTTACTGTGCGGGTAGGTAGGTGTAGGGAATTATATATGGGTAGGTAGGTGTTCGTTGTGGGTTCGATAGCTCGTTACTTGACATGTGCAAAGCACATTGTCACAGTATTTTTCGGATATCAAAAACTCTTAAATTATTAATTTGGAAAAACTTTTCAAATGTAATTCGTATTTTATATTACCACTTTTTAATTTCTAACTTATTGTATATTATATGGACATTTGGAAAAATCTATGTTATTATATTTGATTAATATTTGTTTTATCTTCCAACAGTTTTGCATTTGTATTTCAAACATTACATTGAATTTTAGATGCGTTATTATTATTTAGTACAAATTAAAAAATTTCATATGTTTTATCAGTAATGAGTAAACTAATACACATTCTTTCAAGTTATAATGAGAACATGTTTATACGCACTGAAAAAATACACATTATATATTATTATAGATATACTTGAAAAAACTTAAATTTGAAATATATATTACATAAATATTATGTCGTCGCTGAGTCCAAGATTTCAAATTACATACGCACACACACCCGTGCCGGCTTTGCTGGTCCCGCATTGTGGCGCCTCCCCAGGTCGTGGATTAAGGAATGCTTTCCAGATATGGATGGTATCGAAAAAATCAAATATTCGGGGCGAACCAAAACCAGCTAGTGGAAGGCACCCTGAAATTAAACAAATTATGGATAGTAAAGTTAAAACAACATTACTCCAAGCGAGCACGGCAGTCTTGTCAAATCCCGCTACTGATTCCGATCGAGTGAAAGCCCCGGTGGTCAGTGCTGGTCCCACGGATTTTGGGGGGGAACCAAACTCACATCGTCGGTAAGTGCTGCAGAGGTTGGTCACTCGGCATCTGTAGTATCAAATGCTACAAGTGACAATAACAAAAATATATACGAGGAGGAGGCTAATAGCTGCGCGCTGGCCCATTATAACAAAGTGCGGCACGTCAGCTCAGAAATGGCGACACCATAAGCCAAAAGCAAAAGGAAGGATGAATGATGTTAAACCTCCCCTATCTTTAGCAAGAGTTTTCCTAAAAACATCGGGGAACGTGACCCGACAACGCCGCCTCTACCACCAGAAGCGAAAAAGAAGAAGGCGGATGGTGTCACGCAGGCTCAGCCAAAAGCTCCTGACTGGGCCACGGTAGTAAAAAAAGGGCAAAAAGAAGACCGGCAACCAGTCGTAACAGCAACAACAACTGTAGGAGGCCAACAAACCGGCCAAGGGCACATCAAGACCTAAGACCAAAGCGTACCCCCACGCTCAGATGCTATTAAGATCAAAGCGTCAAACGGGGGCTCATACGCTGACATCCTGCGGAAGGTCAAAGCTGCACTGGACCTCCAAAGTTTGGGAGACAGTGTCACCCGCATCAGGCGCATTAAGGCTGGGGAACTCCTCCTCGAACTAGGATGGCCGGGTGCTAATACATCCGACCTGAAGACGGTGGTCTCGTCCACTCTGAGTGGGACAGCGGAAGTCCAGCTACTGACTCATGGAGAGTCCATCTCCATCAAGGACATGGACGAGTCCACGACAGTACAGGAGGTAGCCGGGGTAATTGCGGCAAAGATCGGGTCAAACGTGGTGACACCATTAAAATCAGGGGCTCATATAGTGGCACTCTGTCCGCGACCATACAGCTCCCGGCAGCAGCTGCAAAAAAGTTGTTGCAAGACGGGAGTATTAAAATTAGATGGGTCAACTGCAGAGTTCGGCTGTGAGAAGGGTCCTCGCAATGTTACAGGTATCACGAGGCTGGGCATATCACGAAGGACTGCAAAAGCGCAGTTGACCGATCGTCGCAATGGTACCGATGCGGCCGAAAAGGTCACAAAGCAGTGAACTGCGCGGACGGAATAAAAGCCCCACAGGAGGCTGGGGTGCCGATCAGAAATAAAAAATGGATAATGTATTCCAGATTAACCTCAATCACTGGTGGTAGCCCAAGACCTTCTGCCCCAGTTGGTCAGAGAAGAGAAGGCGGCAGACATCGTCATCGTCGGGGATCGCGAGAGCCGAAGCTGGGTGAGGGACACTAACAGCAAAGCAGTCATCTGAGTGTGTGGAAATCTACATATATCCTGCAAGATGGCTGCCCCTCTCCCCGGTTTCACCTGGGTAAAAGTGGCGCGTGTGCGTATTTACAGCTGCTACCTTCCGCCCAGTGACACCATCAAGGATTTTACGAAGTCCCGAGACGCCATCGTCGACGGCGCATGATCCTCCCGCTTGCCCGTGGTAATCGGTGGGGACTTTAACGCCTGGGAAACGGAATGGGGCAGCGCAAGGACGAACGTCAGTGGACGTCTTTTTCTCGACGCCTACTCTACATTGGAGTTGAAGATCGCTAACAAGGGGACGACTCCCACGTATGCCAAA
This sequence comes from Theocolax elegans, assembly GCA_026168455.1. Classification (NCBI taxonomy): domain Eukaryota; kingdom Metazoa; phylum Arthropoda; class Insecta; order Hymenoptera; family Cerocephalidae; genus Theocolax; species Theocolax elegans. The sequence goes on from CM047427.1 coordinate 46,960,722, forward strand.
GGGGGCAAGTCGTCCATAGTCGACCTAACCTTTATCGATCCGATCATGGTGGGGGAAAGGCTCGACTGGATGGTTTGCGATAGAGACACGGGTAGCGACCACCAGGCTATTGTGTACTAGCAGCTATAGTGTACCCCCCATCGACCTTATAGCATCCGAGAGAGCTGAAACGTACTGTGGAGCAACGCGTACGGAAAAAGAAGAAGACCAGATGGGGGCCCAGATGGACCGCCAACACCTATCGGCAATGACAGCAACGGTGGGATTCAGCCAGCGATGATCGCTGGACACACCGCGTCATCCCCGATATTACTAGATGGTTGAGCAGGAAGCTCGGCTTCGTCACATTTCATGTCACCCAGGTGCTCACTGGTTACGGATGCTTCCGCAGCTACCTGTGCCGCATTAAAGTATACGGGAGCCCGGAGTGCCCAACATGCCCTAGAATGGACGAAGACGTGGAACACGTTCTCTTTCACTGCCCAAACTTCCTGGACGAACGCCAACAATTCCGGGAGTATCGGAACGGCCCTGTAACACCCGAGGGCCTAGGGACGTGCCTGCTTGTATCACAGAGTGAGTGGGATGCCGTGGTTACCGTCGTCACTAACATCGTGGAGTGACTGAATCTCATCAGAAGAATTGAAGAGAGAAGAAGAAACGTTGGCAACAACAGCAGTCTGACGTAATATTGTGCGACGGGCCAGATAGGGCATGACTGCCCCTTTCTAAATAATGCCTTACGGCGGTTTCCGAGGGGGGAGGATCAGTCGAGAGGAGGAACCCTGTCAAAATCAATGGCAGAATGGTTCTTGAGTGGGTATGGATAATGCTGACCGAGTCCCACACTCCGTGCGTAAAGAGCATTTTTACCGCCTCCTTAAAAGAAAAAGAAAACACACACACACACACACATACACACACACACACTCCTTCCACCCACTGGTTGGAGGTGGGCGGGTTATGGAGCCCTGGCGTCATAACCCGAACCCCTCTCTTGCTCGTTCTAAAGTACGTATCTTTCCTCTCTGTCATGGGCGTCATAAATCCCGATATTTAAGTTTATATCTCATCTTACTATTATATAAAGAGAAAGCATTTGTTTGCATGTGTGCAAAAATCTCAAAAAGTACACAATCGATTGTAACGAAATTTTAACTGTAGTTTCTTTATGTACTATGAACTGTCATAGGCTATATTTTATATAAAAAATCGTTTTGTTTCATTGTTAAAAAAATAAAAGTTTTTACACTTACAGGATGCACGGTAGTTCAGGCGCTGGCCGATAGGTAGCTGACTGTATGTACTTAGTACATATGTATTAGCCGGGCTCGGTCGTTCGAGTCATCTGAGTTTTACGATAAAAATTTATTTTTCGTAAACGTTAAGCTTTCGTTGGATTCTAAGTATTGAATTAAAGAGTTCTATTTTTCGTTAAATTATTTGTTTGATTTATCGAAAACATTTATATTAATTGTTGTGTCACTTAAAACTTTACAAAGTAGCGATCGGCCGTTGCGCCGTTCATGCTACTGGTGAATAATTTACAGCTACTAAAATGTCAAGTTTTTTGTGTCTACTATTGAGATCACCACACATTGTCTTTAGGGTTTTATTCGTAAATTTTAATATTGCTTCTTATTTGTAATTCTTAATTATTCTTATTATTTACTTACTATTGATTCTTAATTTATTTGTATAGAAGATAAATATATTTTGTGTACAATGCCGAAATCTAATTTACCTCGGAAAACATCTAATGCCTGGCGTATGGCTTATGTTAGAACGAATAAAACCTTCGATGAGCGTGAAGCTCGACTGTCACAATTAAGAGCACTATCTGCTAATAATTGAGAACGCAAAATAAGCCCAATCAGAGAAATGCGTTTATTACAACAATGTTTACAAACTTCTTCTTAAAGACATCGCGAATCATCAGTCAGACAATTACACCGACTCGATGATCAGCGTATTCGTTCTATGTACAATAGACGTGTTTCTACGCCTAGGGCTGCATTTGAATATGATGCTCATATTAATTATATTGATTTAGAAAATGTAAAAATTGGTGCAATGGATAAAATATGTACTCATTGTTGTGCTCAGAAATGAAAAGATGAAGCGCCTGGCATGTGTTGCGCTGGAGGTGAAATTTCGTTATTACAATTTGATGAACCACCGCAACCTCTAAAAGATTTAATTTTAGGATTGCATCCACAATCAAAACATTTTCTTGATAATGCTAGAAAATATAATACTTTGTTTCAAATGATTTCTTTTGGAGCGAAACAAGTTGTGGAAGAGAATTTTATGCCAACTTTTAAAATCCAAGGCCAAGTTTACCATAGCATAGGAAGTTTACTGCCGACGGCTAATAATAATCACCAATTTTTACAAATATACTTTCTTTCCGATGCTGATCAGTTATCACTTCGATCGAATATTGTTCCAAATTTAAGTAGAGAATTAATTGAAAAACATTGAGAAATTGCTCTTATATCCCGCATACCAATGATCCCTACCTTTTCAATTTAAGCGACTTCAATTCCCAATTAAGGTATCGTTTGCTATTACAATTAATAAGGCTCAAGGTCAGACATTTCAATACGTTAGGATTGATTTGCGATCTGATTGTTTTTCACACGGTCAATTGTATGTTGGTTTGTCAAGAACAGGTACATCAGAAAATCAATTTCTTTTATAACCAAACAGTTCACAAACAAAAAATGTTGTCTACCGTGAAGTTCTTTAAAAACATTATTTAAAACCAATGAAAACTGAAATATGGTAAACCTATCTTTATGCTATTTTCTAATATTTCGAGTTCTATGCAATTACAGAGCGGGCAAAGCCGCGACGGGGGATGCTAGTATATATATATAAACTTAAATATCGGGGTTTATGAGGTCCATGACAGAGAGGGAAGATACATACTTTAGAACGAGCAAGAGAGAGGTTCGGGTTATGACGCCAGGGCTCCATAATCCGCCCACCCCCAACCAGTGGGTGGAAGGAGAGAGAAGATACAAATTTATTATGTCGGGCGTCATAAACCCCTATTGGGAAGTTTATATATATAAATAAAAAATAATTATTATGTAATTCAATTTTATTCATTCAAACATATACTGCTGTACGTAATGTTGAAAATTGATTTCAATTCATTTCATGTGTACAGGCGTGTTATTTCATCATAGCGCCATCTGTTAGACAATATATTTTTTCTTATTTATATATATTATATAAATATTTCGCCGAAGCCGCCGCCGTGTCTAAGATGTCAGTATTCAACATATATATATATAAGAAAAAACATATTGTTTAACAGATAGCGTTATAATAAAAAACACATCTTAGTAGTATTCAGTGAATAGTTGTAGTTTAAAGTAAAATAATTTTTTAACTATATTGTTTATAAAATTTTATTAAATTTCAATAAAATAACCTAGAGTAACCCCTTCTATGACAAACTACTCGAAGTCAAGGTCAGGTTTCTTGTGTCTGTCCATAGTACCACCTCTCTTAAAAATCAAGGTTATTAGAGAGAGAGAGACAGAGAGAGAGAGAGAGAGAGAGAGAGAGAGAGAGATTTGATTTGATTTGATTTATTTAATTTGGAGCCTTGGGGAATAACCCTATCTGGCTCAGTAGAGTTACAAAATTTACAAAAATTTATAGCACAATGGCAATACAGTAGACGCAACTTATAATATGGTTGAAGTACAGTTTCAGTTTCTTACATTGTTTGCTGCTCTATAAAAGTAAAATTACTGGAAAAATATAAATGAGATCTAGAGAAATAATTAATTAATAGTAAGAGAACAAACTGTAAATAAAATAGGGCAGCTAAACAATTATGCCCTCTCTAACTATTCGGTCCTCCCACTCGTTAGAATCACGCTAAATTTTAAAACTATTTACATTGTCAGTACCAAATACAATTTCACTAAGCGAGTTTACAATCTTGGACGCGGTGATTAAAAACGAGTGATTCCACGCCTCAGTTCGAGGGGGAGCATACAATAAGAATTGGGGCCTCAGTCTAGAGGATCGCCGAACGTTACTTAAATTTACTTCTCTGAAACGACTAACAATATAGTTTGGATTTGTATAACTAATACACCTAAAAGCTAAGGAACCAATGGCGTATTCTCGCGCACGTTTTACTGATAGCCAGCCAAGTTCAAGGCGGTGTGGAGTCACATGAGCACGAAAAGGTATATTACCTACCACAAATCTAACACACGCATTTAGTAGCCTTTGTAACTTGAGGTCGCGGGTAGCATCAAGGTCGTGGTAAACTGCGCACATGTATTGAAAATGAGGAAAAATAAGAGTTTCAACTAAAAGTTTACGCATGTGACGGGTAAGCCTACCTTTGTTGAATCTAAGTAATCGCAGTGTGTTATGTACTCTCATCGAAATTTGTCTAACCTGTTTATCCCAATTAAGAGAATTTGAGAGCCAGAGACCTAAGTTGAGCACCTCAGTTGAATACTGAATCGGGACGCCATGGATAACAATTTTATCAAGTTGACAAATATTAACAGAGCTAATATATTGTTGACTACCTAATAATATTACTTTGGTTTTTTGCGCATTGAGTAGTAGACCATTTTCTGAAGCCCAGTTACCGACCGCCTCTACATCTCTCTGAATAGATAGAATACCTTGGGCAATATCCTGTGGAGCAAAATGTGAGTAAATCTGGGTATCATCAGCAAAAATCATGAAATTACTGGATGTCAAGACATTGGGTAAATCATTTATGAATAATGAAAACAACAACGGACCCAGTACGCTACCCTGCGGTACTCCAGAGATGGTTTCTCGCCAATTTGATAAATTACCCACACCATCCGTGACTGCCTGGAAACGACCGTGAAGATAACTATAAAACCATTTTAGGACATTATCTGAACAATTATATCTCCTAAGCTTCAGCAAAAGCTGGTTGTGAGGCAAGGTATCAAACGCCTTGGAAAAGTCAAGGAGAACAAGTAAGGTGATTTTACGCTGATCAATAGCCTCACATACATCATCAGTAATACCGAGTAAGGCCGTTTGAGTACTATGCCCCTTACGAAAGCCAGCCTGTCTATCCACCAGCAAATGATTCTTTTCTAGATAATCAGATAACTGTTTATGGGCGATTCGTTCAAGTAGTTTTGACAATTCAGAGAGTTGAGCTATAGGACGTGTATTGTCAGGTGTCTCTATTTTGCTAGTCTTTGCTAAAGGGAGAAGTAACGTGCGCTTCCAATGCGATGAAAAGGAGGCAAGTTGAAAAGAGAGATTAAAAAGATTTGTGACCGACGAGATGAGAGGAGGTGGTGTAAGCTTAAGCATTTCAATACTAAAACCATCGATCCCCTTTGATTTTGATGAAGCGCTCTGGAGAACTGACAGTACATCAGAATCAGAAATGGTGTTAAACTCAAATTGAGATCTAATATTAGGATTGAGAGGAGATCTCAGGGCAATTTCAAGATCACTGGTATTTAAGTGTGATTTTTGAGAATTACTGGTGGCATAGTGATTATTTAATACATCAGGAGAGAAATGATTAAGAGGCGAGGGTTTCTCTTGGCCCAAAATACCCATATTCCTAAGTTCACGCCATTTGGCTCTGGAATCGGGGGCATTATTTAATTTGTTTTCGAAATAGGAGTTTTTATTGGAGTCAAGCCTGTTGGAAACCTCACGTCGAAGAGTTCTAAACTTGTCAATGTCCACTGCTCGGCCATATAGAGAAGCTAATTTGTATGCTTTATCCCGAGCCTTCATCCTAAGATATAAGTCAGGCGTAATCCAAGGTTTTTTTCTTTTACCCAGTACTAATTTTTTTAGAGGAGCATGCTTATCGAATGATTTCGTTAATACGTTTTCTATCTTACTTAGCTCCGTGTTAATAGTCTGAACGTTACAATCTAAAATACAATCTAAACTACTAGCAGGACCTAGGTAACTACTACTGTGAACATCACTAATGTTCATATCAGTCTTATAATTACTGCTATCGCCTGTAGGGCAATCCATAATTATTATTAACATAGGCGCCAACTCCACCTCCTGATTTACCAGCCCTATCAAGCCGAAAGAATGTGAAGCCATCTAGTTTAACAAGAGAATCAGGGTCTAGTTCCGATAAAAATGTCTCGGTAATACCTATAATATCATATTCATTCGTTGCGCACCTAGTCTCTAATAAATTAAAGTTTGTTTTCAAGCGGTTAATATTAATGTGACCTACAACAATTGATTTTTTAATAATTTTCGCTCGAGGTTGCCCGGCACTATCTCATAGTTCCATAGTTGGCGGTTGAGTGTCAAATAGTTGGCTCGTTCGCAGAGATGGAAGAGAAATGAGATCCTGTTAGTTTCTAATCTGAATAAATGGAGAATTTATCGATTTGCGCAGGCAGACAGTTAGATTTCTAATCACTGGTCTAAGATATCCTTTCTCCCTAGCCACTTGTCTAGCTGATCTTTCAAGTAAATAAATTTCACGAGGCCAAATCGGAGAGACGTAAATTTTCATGTTGCCCCCGCATCCAAATAGTGAAGCAGCAGTTTGGCCTTTTAATATCGAAGTTTTAGAGATAATAAGGTCTCTGACCGTGGAAGAGGAAAGTTTAATGACAATGGAGACATCCTTTTTAGTTATAGGAAGAAAAGGACCAGCCGCTTCATTAAGTACTTTTTTGTCTTCCCACAGACGCGCTACCATTACGTGTGAGAATACTGATGCAAGCCCCAATAGTTGAAGTACACGATGGACAATTTGCTCAGGCGAAAGATCGAGACCCAATGGAACACCTGATATTTTGATTTCACACGGATCAACGACGATTTTAGATTCATATTGTAAATTAAAGTCATTTCGAAGAGACTCAATTTCTTTCTGCGTAGCATCGCAGGTTTCGGAAATAATAGTACGCAGAGAGGATATTTCTTCAGTGAGTTTCGCAAAATTTTGATTATTTTCGTTTTGAAAATTTAAAAACCATCGCGGTGGATCCGAGTCCTCAGTCCGTGAATTCATAATTGATTTTTTAAAGCACACACTTTTGGCTTTTAAATTATCTAAGCGCGATGAATAGTTCGCAGACGCAGTATAATTAAAATTAAGACAACGCGATTTAGTAGTATTTGTAATTGAGGGCGAAAAAGGCGAAGCACAACGCTTATTCAGTAATCCCGTAGAGGTCGAAGGTAGTGACGTCACACCAGCTGATACGCACTTTTCGAATATTTCGGATTTCTGTTCAATAACGCGAGCGCAGTACGGATCATTACAATGAATAAGTGAAGTATCAATAGAGCCTAGCGGATTAATGCAACTTAAATGTAGTAATCGCCCGCACCTTATACAATCTGTGCAATCGCTAGTATTTAAATTAATAATTTCACCGCACAAGGAGCATTTACAGTCGTTCATAATACATTAGTACACAATCAATCAAAAATATTGCATCGACCCGACATCTAGCGGCAAAATTTGAAAGCTGGTTGTGCGATTGTTTACCTGCGCCGTAATTCAAAAAGCACGTGTTAACCTAACCTCAGAATACACTAATTTAAATCGCAATTTATATAAGGTCACTAAAATAGATAATTAAAGTCCATGATACTATTTAAAAAAAATGATGATAAAAGCAGTGTTCACTGTTGAAAAGGCGGCAGCAGTAGACCGTTGCCACAAGACCTCGAAAAACTCCGACTCTCCCAACTCGTCGAAAATGTCCGCTTGACTTTAACCTCCAAAATCAAATGTGAATCAAGAAAAGTCACTCACGGCCAATTTTATTGCATAGATGTTGAATGCAGTTTAGCAAAAGCTTCAGGGCCGCATAGAGGACTTTTCTGGAAAAAATTTACTCCAAGGAGTGGAAAAAACTCGATTAATGCCAAGATAATTACGGAGCAGTCAATCGAAGCAGTAGTATGAGGCTTACCAGAGAGAGAGAGAGAGAGAGAGCTTAATTAAAATATTATTATTCACCAATAGAGACTTCGTCGTCTTGTTCTTTCTTCTCCTCGTGAACGTCGTTAACCAGGAAACTCACAACTGATCGCAATCACGGCGGATAATAATCTGACCACAAGAAGAAGCTTTTGCGCTTCAATCACCTATCTCCACCACCCATACCCTAAAATTTGCTGACGTTTAAATATTGCAACCATCGCAAAATTAGTTTCGCACATACTAGTATAAATATTACAAAATTTACAAAAATTTGTCCAAACTCTGTGGCTTATTACTCTAAACATTTCCTTTATATAAATATCAATTTACGTATTTTAACGATATAGATGAAATACAATCGTTAAAGTGGAATTTTAAAAGTTATAAATTTAAAAAATGAATAAATGGAATCCCAATGAAATCGGAGTTGTGACAAGGTATGTTATATCTGTCAAAATAATAAGCGAGCGAGTCCCAATATAAACTAGCCTACCTACCATCACATCTCTAAGACTACCTAATCTAACCAAAGCTCCCCAAGTCCCCAATACTTCTCTTAATTCCTTCCACGTAGCACAAGGAAGCAGCATATCAGGAGAGGCTAAGCGGCTTTCAGGAGGCTTCGCACCAGGACCATGAGGCACCCTACGATGGCCAAGGTCCCAGACTGAGCAGCACAAGCAGCGACAAGACATCCAGGAAGCAGTAACACGTTAAGCAATCAGTAATAATCCCAATTAGAAGGAGACAAGGACGCATGTAGTTGCACACAGTAACTGACAGCTTCATGCTAGGAAAGGATTAGAAGTGAGGTTATGGTAATCACAACATTACCATAACTCTCAAGTAATAATTAGTATATTAAACGCAGCACTCCCTCGAGAGATAGATATTTACCTAGGAAGCATCCAGAATCCCCGCAGCAACGCAGCATCGAAGAAGAGCAGCAGTAACTGACCCGACGCGCACCAGCTGAACGGCCACCTTGAGAGCGAGTGAGAGTGAAGACTCGAGTATCGGCCGTCCCGTCTGCACCTGTAACAGAGTGGACTCATTAGCCGATAAATTAACACAATGAAACGATCGTAAAGGCTTACCTTGTCAACAGCACCACCAGGAACACCGTCCTCTCCGTGGGAAGCAGCAGCCCCGGCAATATCGTCCGCATTGGTAAACATGGCCGCGAGCACTCACTACACAAGGCACGCGAGACGACGGCGGCCGACGGGCGACTCGACGCGAGAAGCAGCGCGCGCACGTCGGGCCCGAGCAACGAAGCAGCGAACGAGCCCAAGCTCGAGAGAGTTCATCAGGACGCCAACGAGGCAAAACCGTCCGACCGATATAATACCGTTTGCGAAGATACTTCGAGTGTGTGTGTGTGAGAGCGACTGACCGCAGAGCCGCAGACTTCCATGAGACGATATCCACTGGCATAAGGTGGCTGCACGCCCTGCACCGGTATTTCACGATCTCTCCTGACCGTAAGTGTACTTCCCCTTTACTCCCCTCCCCTCCCCTCGCGCAGCAAGTAGCAGCAGCTCGCACGCACCCGAGCACAACTATATAAATTCGCCACGATCGTACGCGGCTGGCGCCCAAACCATATTTTAATTTTATAATAAATTAATATTATTTTATATATTTCAATCGTTTATTTCGCCTTTGACGCCACGCCCTAATCCCCAGCGTGACCGTTACATTGACGCCCATCGTGGTTTTCAGCATCGGCAACGTGTTTTTTTTGTGTAATAAAATGGCGTCTACACATTAATGGCCCGATGTTGAAAAATTAAAGGGATTAATTTTTCTCGTTTTCTTCGCGTAAATAAAGCATGAATATAAATCTTTGTATAGCAGCAGCAACTCTTCATTTTAATAGAAATTATATAGTTTGTAACGGGGTAGGTACTGGGGATATGTAAGGCCCACGTTTAGGCCCAATCTGTCCCAACTTACCAACCTTAAGTGTACAGTCCCATGATGCGGCCGGAAATCCCTTTGATTCCCGTGGAATGCCGTTATCAACTTCAAACACCTCGTTTGACTTATATACCGTGTGTTGGGCCCTATGCCCCAAAATTGCCAACTAGGATAAACACCGGAGAGGGCGGTATTCGTAGGATAGGACGGTAACCGGAAAAACACTATCAACAATCGATATTACTGTTAATCGGCGAGAAAGATTGTCTCGCCGAGTCAATTTATTAAATTACCAATTAAATAATAATAAATAAACAATAAATTAACGTTAACAATTTATGGGGAGTCGTACCGATGACTACCCCCGAGGTCAGCGCGAAAAGAATCAGTCAAAATCTATTGAACTGTCGATTACGAGCAACTGATCCGGATATGATCGGCTGCTTAACCTGATGGCATACGTCACACCGTGTGACGTATGTATCTCTGACGTAGAGAGCTTTGACGTAGAAGCTTCCTACGTCCCGCGCGCCTTCTCTCGTGAAGTGGTTCCCGCGAACCACCGACCTGTCTATCCGTGCGGGTATTGTCACGAGAGGGGGGAAAGGAGGAACGCTTCCTCACCTGGACCGTACCAGGTAAATCGGGGCGCGAATATTAGATAGACACGCGGGTGTAAGCGTGGTGCACCACTTACCGCGTATCTGAATATCTCGCTTCGGCGGGAAAAGACTGGGTAAAGGAGAGACAGCTCGTCCTCGTGCTTATCTCTCTCTCTCACTCCAACGGTCGGGAAGTCGGTCGACTTGCCTTCCTTTTCTCACTGCCCGTGAGACGTGCTGCTCTGCACGCCGACGTGGAGGTTGGTGGGGAGAAAACCTTACACCCACACACTAAATGCACCAGTCTTTTATCACTTATTTCTCGTTAAAAAATCTCTCGGCAGATGTCAACACCTTGTTGTTGCCGATCGCGCGCGAACTCTCCCGGTACTCTCTTGCGCACCATTCTCGCGCGCGTTCTCTGCGCGCGCCGCGCTGTATATCCTCTTTCGCGTTGCTTACCTGATCGGTAACTCGCTTACCGTTACAAGTTATATAGTTATTTGTTATTTTGCCGAAATTTGTCACATTGCAGCTGGAAATATTTAATTTTCTTACTTATAAACAGTCGTTGTTAATTTTCCTCATTAGTTAAAAATAACTAATACGTAAAATTTTGTTTCAATTTTTATAACAAACAGCAGCAATTGATAAATAAATAGTTGTACACGTCAAGCGGACGTAGTTAATAAATTTAATAGAAAAAGAGAAGCCGTAGCCATTTTCCCCTCCCCCCGCGTGAAGCACACATACGGGAAGGAGGAAGAAGACGCGTGGCCATATTTTCGGCCATATTAAATAAAATTTACACGTGGTGCTAACTTTTATAATTATTAAATTTCATTTTTTTATGTTCTTTAACATGAAAAATGTTATGTTCTTTAACAATAGTTTTATGCAATATAACTTGTTTTTTTTTCTTTATTATATATTTTGATAATAATTTTTCATATTTGTGCACAATATTTCTCTATATTTTATGATACTTGTATTTATTTTCTAACACGCAATTTAACATTTTGTTTCGCTTTTCCCCCCTTCTTTATTTTAACTTTTTGCATTGTGCTATCATTAAAAATTTTTTTTTGTTGCTTTATATAATTTAGCCCTTATATATAATAATATATATTCATATAATCAACTAAGTGCATTTAATAATTAACAGTGAGCAAGATACATTAATATTTTCATTTTTTTGGCAGAAGCTGCAGTTTAATTAATAAATAATTTTGCAAACCCGTATTTAATTAATACATAATAAATAAATTTTTTTTTTTTTCGTGCAAATTGAAAACATTATTTTTTGTTTTTGTATTCTTATTTTCCCTGCTAGCAGCCAAATAATTAACATTAACCCGTTTACGCCCAAATTGGCATAAAATGTGTTAATTTTTCAACCGCTACTTTCCTTAAGTAAAAGTGATTCAATCTTGATGAAAATATATGTATTTTTTCATTTTTTCCCGCTCTTTTCGAACCCGATCTTAGAATGACGGTATCCATCGCCAATTTAAAATATGACGGTTTAAAGTTGAAAAAACACAAAAAATTTGACATTTTTTTCCAAACCGTCATATTTTAAATTGGCGATGGATACCGTCATTCTAAGATCGGGTTCGATAAGAGCGGGAAAAAATGAAAAAATACATATATTTTCATCAAGATTGAATTACTTTTACTTAAGGAAAGGAGCGGTTGAAAAATTAAAACATTTTATCCCAGTTTGGGCGTAAACGGGTTAATACAACTTTAATTTTGCTTTTAATAAAGTAACAAATTAAGCAAATTAGCATATAAAAAATCAAATTTTTTTTTCCTCTTTCTTTCTTTTATTTGCTTTTAACTAATTGTACTTAGTAACCCCAATTCGCAGCAAACTTTATATAATTTTTACGCCTTCCCTATTAGCAGCCGAAAACCTAAAAACCCGATATATTGTTATTACCCTTGCCTGATTTACCTTATTTTGGATTGTTTCTCCCCTGAATAATATATAAGCAGATAGCCAGCTTATAAGAAACTTCAGCTTTAATTTTTATTTTTAACGTTAAGCTGTTAGTTTAATTGCGATAAGTATTGAGCTGCAGATTTATTGCGCCAAACTTATACCCTCCCCTTCTTAATTATTGATAGAATAATTAAGTTAAAATTCAAAATGGCAGCTAACTACAAATTAGGTAGTAAAATAAATATTGATAATATAGCACAAGGTGCAGCGATAATTAGGCGCACCATAAATAATACCGCCGATGGGAAAATTACAATTTACTGTAATCAGCTTGATCTGAACATCGACGATGACACACGCACAATTCGTGATCACGTAGCGAGATACGAATTAATTACAAATTATGGCCCCTCAGCAGCAGAATGGAAACCAAAAGTAGGTGGACGACATTGGACGAATTTAGCCCAATAGAAGAAGAATCTCTCCTGGATCTCTTTCTAACACAATCCGAAATTACGAATTTCCCTCCCCCTCCCCGAGCAGCAAGAGAGCAAAATATTACATCTGGTCGGATGCTATATGTGGAAGTGCAAACCGGACAATCGCAAGGACGGTACCAGAATCCACTGACGATGGAGAAGCCAACAGAATGCAACGAGGCAATAAATGAAAGATTGCTGCATCTAGCATATCGTCCGCAAGCACAATCAATGTGCAGGCATTTAAGAACGCCGACTCCAACTGAGCAAGAGCAGCAAAGATTTTTATTGGAACCGATCATTCCAGAATTATATACATCGCCAAGCACAACAGTATCGTTATTGGTAATAAACTCAACTTCGTATTACCCAATAATCACGCTTGCTCCAACCATTTCGACAGATGAAAACTTATCAAACAATCCTTTCATACCAAATACAACTCCTGCAGCAACACAAAGCACACACGTATATACGAACTCGCAGCCATGGACGACAAGCAGCATACAACCCTTAGCATTTAGAGGAGTGCAGCAAACAGCAGCAGAGCGAAGAATGAATGAACGTAACCAATCGAACCTCAACGACCCGAGAAGCAGCACACACACAAGCAGCAGCAGAAAAATCTCCCCAGCGTGCAATGGGAAGATGAATTAGCAGAGTAGCAGCAACGACGAGAACAAGCACACCAGAGCAGCATATCCGACGAGCATCAAATCCAGAATCTTAACCCCGAAAGAAATAGAACATTTAGCATCCCCCCTCCCCAGCAGCAGCAATATTCCCAACAGCAGCAGCCACAACAGCAAGCAAATTCGTCGATGCCATCTTTTAGGAATTGTTATTTAAACTGCAGCAATTTAGAGGATTCGCTTTTCACTAGAGAAAAAAGAACGGTGGAAATTTTCTCTAGATATCATATTCAATTTAAAGGGACAAGGAAAAGCGATCCAGAAACATTCCTAAGCAATCTCCAAGAATGCAAGGAGACATATAATCTCTCGACATAATTAAAGCTCTCCCATCCGTGCTCGACGATGAAGCATGGGATTCGTTCAAGAGAGAAAAGAGCAGCTGGCGAAATTTTATTGACCTTGTCGATGCAGTGCGATTGCAATATGGATCGAAGGAAATCCAGAGTAACTTACGGCAAATAGTAGAAAGGTCCAAATGAAGACATCTCGACGTATCTTTCAAAATTACGAGGGATATTGGACCAAATTAAACCTCCGCTTCCACGAGCAGATCAATTGGACAGAGCATTTAGAAATTTGCCTCCTAGCTACAGATGCAAATTAGAAAGAAGCCAATTTGATAATTTTGCGCTGCTACAAAAGCTAGGAAAAAAGGAAGAAGCTAGGCGGTTACTCGTCGAGACATACAAGCCACCACCAACATTGCAGGGTTATGGTTTAGCAAAATATGGTTACGTCGACCCGAAGCAGCAAAAACCGCGCATCCTAGCAGCAGTAAGCAGCTCGAGCAATCCCAAATCGTCATACCCTCCCCAGACCCCCAAAGAGCACACAGCCAACCCCAAATACAATCAAGAGCAGCGATACAACAAGCCCAGCAGCCCCCAACCAAGAAAAGCAGCGCAAAATTTCCCTAAATTTATAGAAGCAGCAAAACGCGATTCCCCTAGACTAAGCAGCAGCAACAACACACAACAAAAGCAGCCATGGAACAAGATAGTCGCCAGTACCAGCCAGAAGCAATGGCATAAAGCAGCAACGACTCCACAAAGGCCCAATTCGCCAAAATTAGCAGCAACCCAGAAGTCAGAGCAATTATAGAGCAGCAACAAGAGCGCCGATAATCCCCAACCACTCTAGGAAGCAGAAAGAGCCCTGCTTTATTTGTGACCAATTGGGTCACTGGGCAGCAGAGTGCTCTCAAGTATTCTGTTATGGTTCATGTCAGGGCGTCTACATTAAGGAAATAAGGACCCGTAGTTTCTCACCCAAACCCCCCAAAGAGTCTCATCCCTCCCAATTAGTAGCTAACGAGTCCCTCATCCAGCAAATTCCTGGCATAGATCCCCGTTTATTCTTTAACATAGAGCTCAATGGACACAAGCTCATACCACTGCTCGATGACGGAGCAGTGCACTCCTTTATAGGTAAAGGAATGAGTAAGGTGCTCCAAGAGAAGCTCAGGAAATCTGACTGCAAAGCAGTAAAAGTAGCAGACGGTACAACGGTCAAGGTATTATCGACGTCTCTATAAATATTGACGGCGACAATATACTTAT
The DNA here is from genome assembly GCA_026168455.1 of Theocolax elegans. Lineage (NCBI taxonomy): Eukaryota > Metazoa > Arthropoda > Insecta > Hymenoptera > Cerocephalidae > Theocolax > Theocolax elegans. The sequence goes on from CM047427.1 coordinate 46,975,897, forward strand.
GCTTTTCCAAGTAGCAGACGATCTACAGTATGATTGCATACTGGGGATTGATTTTAAGCGCAAAGTAAACATGAGGATAAATTATGAGAAGGATGCGTGGTGGACTTCTAAAGGCATTACGCATCATTTTTATCCTCATGGCGAAGACCCAAGCTATATACCAGCCCTAGCAAGCACCGGAGGACTCAAAAGAGCTACCCCTTCTCAACAGAACATTTTGCAGCAGCTTCTTGATGAAATGATTCCCGCAGCCCCCAAGACGTTAGGCACTCCAAACCTAACCGTCCATAAAATTGATACGCAAGGAGCCGAGCCCATTAGGCAGAGGAACCGCCGGTACTCGCCTAAAATGCTACAAGCAGGCTATGCAGAGGTCGATAGAATGCTACGTGAAGGCATCATCGAACCTTCCGATAGTCCATAGTGCAGCTGCCCCGTTATTGTCCCTAAAGGGAACGGTGCATATCATTTCTGCATTGACTGTAGGCAAGTCAATGCAGTTACTAAGAAAATAGCTTATCCCATGCGAAACATGGACGATATATTAAATCAGCTACGAGAAAGCCGCTACATAAGCAAACTAGACCTGTCCCAAGCTTATCATCAAGTCCCCCTAGCCCCCGAAAGCCGAGAAATAACAGCCTTTGCCCTCCACAGAAAAGGGTTTATTTCAATTCACCTGCGTACCCTTTTGTCTAACAAACGCACTAGCCATGTTCCAGAAAATAATGGACAATTTAATAAAGCCAGAGTGGGAACCGAATGTGTTCGGTGAAATTTGGCTCAAAATAGTATTAGCATCCCTTAAGAAAGCCAATTTGCAGCTAAACCGCGAAAAATCTGAATTTTGTTGCGCGGAGGTTACATACATAGGTTATAAAGTTAACCAGGATGGCCTAAAAACAAACAATGACAAAATAAAGCCGATATTGGAATACTCAGCCCTTACTAATTTGAAGCAGCTACGGAGATTTACCGGATTAATTGGTTGGTATTTCCGATTTATCGACAAATTAGTAGACTACCGAGCACCCTTGAATTATCTTACAAGGAAAGATGTCAGATGGCACTGGCACAAAGAGCAGCATGAAGCGTTCGAGAAGATGAAATTAGCCCTCACCCAAGCCCCCGTTTTAACCCGACCCGATTTTTCCCTCCCATTTTCCCTCCAAACTGATGCCAGCGATTACGCAATAGCCGGAATTCTCACACAAGAGATAAACGGAGAAGAGCATCCGATATACTACGTGAGCAAAACCCTAAGCAAAGCTGAGCGGAACTACACCGTCACGGAAAAGGAGTGTTTGGCCGTGTAATGGTGTGTAGACCGACTCAAGGGTTATTTGCAAGGGGAAGAGTTCACGGTAGTAACGGATCACCACAGTCTTCTCTGGTTGCCTAATATTAAGGATCCAACGGGGAGATTGGCCCGTTGGAATACCATCCTCCAAAATTATAATATAAAATTTGTGCTCCGTAAAGGAGCGTTACACAATGTGCCGGATGCATTATCTTGAGCATACGAGAACACCGAAGTAGCATCAGCGATAGCAATAGACAGCAGCGATCCCTGGTATCAGACAAAATTAATAGCAGTAGCCAAATTCCCCAATAAATACTCCGACCTGAGAATAGAGAATAATCTATTATACGCCCACCGTCCCCTAGTAGATCCCCTTGTACCCGACCTCGATGCCTGGAAACTGATTTTCCAGCAGGCCATCTAGGCATTGACAAGACGTTTGCTAGATTGGCTACATATTACTACTGGCGAGGAATATGTATGGATACATGCCAATATGTTAAAGCTTGCCAAGAGTGCCAAGCTCATAAAAGCAGCCAACAAGCTCCCGCCGGTCTTATGGAAGGCAGGAACATCAGTGCACCCTGGACAGTAGTCGCAGCAGATATTATGGGCCCGAAGCCACCATCGAAACAAGGCTTCAAATACATTATTGTATTTGAAGACCTATTCACGAGATACGTGGAGATGAAGGCATTAAGAAGAGCTGATGCAAAGAGCGTATTACAAGCTTTTGACGATCTCGTAATAAATAGTTGGGGATGTCCCAAATACCTGATCACCGATAACGGAACAGAATTCGTTAATCGGATGGTCACAGAGAAGCTAGCATATTACGGGATTACGCAGTCTACAATCCCTCCATATTTCGCGCAAGCCAACGCTGTGGAAAGTGTAAACCAATAATCAACAGCTATTTAGCTGATGATCATAGAAATTTTGGCACACATCTAGGCGAATTTTGTTTTGCATTAAATACAGTCGTGCACTCCTCCACCAAATATTCACCAGCATTCCTAAATTTTGGTAGGAACCCTATTCCCATAGCTCTGATCAAAAAGCACATTGAATCCCCAACCCATATTCCCGCCCCAGATACGCAGCAATGGATAGAGCGACTGCATAGATTGCCAGCAATTTACGACCTAGTAAAAAGGCATACCGAAATAGCCACAGCCAAGCAAGCACGGTATTATAATAAAGGTCGTAGAGACATACAGTACCAATTAGGAGATTTATCAGGAGCTATCGTCAGCCGACGATAATTTCGCAGCTAAGCACGCACCCAAATATATAGGACCAGCAAAAATAATTCAAATATTCTTCTCTAGCATATATTTAGTGGAGGATGAGAGCAGCAAACGACAAACTAAGGTCCACATTACCGATCGAAAACGGTATATCCCTCCCCGAAATGTAATTCCACCCCAATGTCCGCAATCGCAGCAGCAATAATTATCGCAAAGCACTCGAAGCGCGAACCCACCCAATAACCCAGTTACCCGTAAAAGAGGTCGCCCCAAGAAAATTATACCTGATACCCATATGTCCCCTAGCAGCCCTCCCAAACGTCAACTTAGACCGCGGAAATAATCTAAGCTTAGCAGATAATGAATGGGATGGCAGCGATGAGTATAAAAGTGCAAATGCAAAAACAATATAAATAAATCCTTGCAGAATGGATCGTACGAGCGGAACAGCCTCTGCGTTACGCAGAGGACGGGGCAGAGGCCGTGCCCAAATATTTGGCGAGCGCCGGCCGGTTATTGTAGATCTGGAGCAAGTGCTCCAGAGATTGGCGCTACACCAGAGTCCAATCAACCGACCGGTGGGAACCGCCAATGATAATAGCAGCAGCGGTAGCAGCGGTAGCAGCTCCACTAGCCCTCGCGCAGCAAGTAGCAGCAGCTTGCACGCAGCCGAGCACAACTATACAAATTCGCCGCGATCGTACGCGGCTGGCGCCCAAACCATATTATAATTTTATAATAAATTAATATTATTTTATATATTTCAATCGTTTATTTCGCCTTTGACGCCACGCCCTAATCCCCAGCGTCACCGTTACAGAGTATACCTCGTACGACGGATTGAAAAAATACGTGTTGAGTGTAATGCTAATATATACCCACATACAAGTATAAATTAAATTACTTACATCGCTTCACCGATATTTAAGAAAGCATCAATCAAGAATAATTATAAGTATCCTAATTTGAATAAAAAGTCATATTATTGGTATCATTATAGGTATTGAATCGATTAAAATCGATATCAAAGTGATTTTCTTAATAAAATTTATTAGGAGAATAAAGCTGGTGAAAGAAGTATAACGCTATATTAAAAAGACGGTGACACTTTGCACCTATAGCTGTCAAGGACCCCACTCCTCAACATTATATACGCCCATCGATTTCTTTTATTCGTTAGATAAAGAGTATTCACCGCCTAAATCTAAAATTTCACTAGGTTTGTAATGGCGGTCTAAACAGTGACTCGACCCGTCTTTACAATCGTCCATTAATTCGTTTTGATGAATACATCAATATTTCATGTTTAAAAAAGTGAAATCCTTATTCGTTGTTACTAAAGAAAAGAGAAACTACCACCAGCGGAAGCTAAATTGATATATGGTGATCGATAATCAATAGTTTACAAATAATTATTTTATCGTTTTGTTATGTAAATCATGATACAAAACGTTTAAATGTAATGATAAATCGTTACACCGTGATTTAATCGAGTCGATATTTCGATAATTGGTAATCGATAACTCTTTACGATACATTTGATCAATTCGCGGTATTAAACTTTTGTATAGCACGAGAAGAGACAAACAAGAAACCCTGTGACATCCCAAACTTGATATACAAAATTTCAAGCTTTGATTTTAGCTAAATAGCATAAAAAGCGAAGCTACATAAGCTAGTACTGCCTATTAGCTAGTGTAGACATATCGGATCTTCTCATATAAGAGACCAAGATAGTCAAGCGGTAGAGTAACCGACTGATACGCGCTACGACGGGGTTCGATTCCCGGCCAGTGCAGATTTTTTCTATGTCACTTTTAATGTTTAAATAATTAAATTAAACATTAAAATGTGGAAAATTGTAAAATTTATAATTTTATTATTTTTTTTACATATTTGCCATTTTTGGTTAAAATATCAATGCGATAACACCAAAAATTACAAAGTTATTAATAATTAATTAACTGAACAATTTTAATTAATTATTAAAACTCATTTAAATATTTTGAGTGAAACCATCTAAAATATAACTTTTGAAATTATTATTTATTACAATTTACAATGAAAATTGGCATCAAACCAATTTTCAATGAAATTGTAAGTTTTACAATAATATAGTACTAGCGTAACTATATTTCTTGACATACTACGTGTATTATATTTAAACAATATAATTATTAATACATTTATCACTTATTATAAAAGTATATTGACGAACAGCCAGTGTACGACATCACAGACTAATACACACATACATCGATGCGTGTACATGAGATGCCTATGGTGCGGGACTTAGATCCTTGGCAAAATCAAGCTGAATCTACCGAAACGGGAGAGTTTCCCCCACCATCGCCAAGCCTTGACAAAACCAACGGCTCTCGCTGCCTCGGCAGCATTTTCGTCGAGGACGACGAACATATCATGCGGCCTCTCCGCGCTGGTTGAGTCGCGCGTGAACAAGACTTATATAGTTTTAGCAGTTAGTTCCGCAAGCCAGTTCATGTAAAGGGGTTTCTCCAACACCCAACATGAATATTTAATAAACTCTTGTTATTTGATTTTAATTAATTTTCTTTTCATGATTAAATGTTAATTTATATCAAATTACCTATATCTGGCAACCTCTTAATAAGTCTTAAGGATCTTAATGGCATTCTTAAGGTGACGCGTGATGAGAGAATTTGATTTCTCTCAGACCTACATCACTGAATGCAATTGGAGATTTTTAGACTTAGATTGTAAATACTTTTCAATTCATTAGGTAACGTGTGATAAGAGAATTTGTTTTCTCTTTGAACTTTGAAGTAGTATCGCAATCATAAGTGGTTTCCAATAACAAATCAACTCGACGAATAAATGCTCATTCATCGATTTGCTGTTGGATGGGATAATATCTCTACCCTCTACGGATCGATGAAATAAATAAGATGGAAATTCAAAAAAAGGAGTTTCTCTCTTATTTTTTATTATGTGAATAAATTGGACCGTCACCATACTTATACCGCGAATTGATCCAATCTATATATGGTGATCGATAATCGATATCTTTACAAATAATTATAATTTTGTTTTAATTCGTATGTCGCTGTATAAAGTGTTCAGATTGTAAGATAAAACCTATATACGGTGATTGAGTAAAATCGATATATCGATAATCGATAATCGATTACTCTTTGAATATTAATTTGATTAATTCACGGAATTACCATTTTTTAAAGATTTACCAGAGACGAACAAAATATCCTTATCCCGCGAATTGTTACAACCATTATTGAGAAAATTATTCATTATCAATCGTCAATTTTCGGTCCAATCAATTCGTGTTAGATACTGTAGCGTCACTCGCATCAGAAGAATGACAGTATATTTTCAAATTCGTGCAAAATTGTCGAATGTATGCACTTTTTCCATCACTGCGCATACAACCCCACCATTATTTTACCCTTCTTTGTGGCCCGGCAGCATTATGAAAAGGTGACGTTTTCGTCGAGATTTATCAGTGCTACGGGTTCTGCTTCCTCTTTTGCGTGTGACAAGGTGAAAATAGTGTGTCTATCTTGTAAGAGGTTGAAAATAAATTTACTTCTTCTCGTTATAATATTAATTGACAGCAAATCTCAAGACGTGTGTATTCGTCGAAGATTCGCGACGGAGAGCTCACGCAAGCTTTTTACTTTTCGGCACAGGGCTTAGTATATCCCCACTTATCTCATTATAATATATATAGTGATACATACATATACAAATTATTTACATTTTCCTTACAATCTTGATATGGAGAAGTCGGTATTGTTGAGAATCGTTCACGTAATATTGAGTGTAGCGATTCAACTTGAACCAGTAGTCAAGCTATTTTGCACTGACAAGTGGCAGAAAAATTTGAAATACTACACAATCAACGAATCGTTCAGTAAATTAAAGTATATTCTTTCGTATTGTAGTACCCGTACAATAATATATTTATACAATCGTGGAAGTTCTGAAAATAAAAAAGAAATAATACGTATCGATTGTCAACTGCAAGATCTTATCCTACAGTATCGCACTATTCTCGGTACGTAATAAATTTTACAATAGCATAATTGACTTGTGCGATTTATAAAAAATTCTGAAATTTCAGCTTTTGATGCAATGATGACCGATGACGAGGGTGATACTTTTCTATTGAGTGTAGCCACGACACCTGCTCGACCGTCAGCTTCCGTCTGAGGATTCCAGCAGTACCGACACTGCCGATGTGTCGTCAGATACCGATGATTGTAAGTATACATTTTGCATATGTTTAACAAAAAAGAAAAAGACAGCAAAATAACTACCTATAAAGTGAACAGGTCAAATAATCAGTGTGGGGCAGGTGTAAGTGGAGCCACTGCTCAATATATCGACATTCGCGAAGAATCGACGCGATTTTACCGACGATTCCAGCTACGAGGACACGAACTACTTGCAACTATAGTCCAACCACCAGCAGGGGCAGATGTATGCAGCTGGTTAGAGAGGGCTGTTCATCAACTTCATGGCCATGTAAGCGAAAACGTACGTCTCACGGATTACATAGGTGTATCTGTCAATTCAGAATGGTTTCGTCAGGGTCCTGTCTGGATTTCGTTTAGATTGATGTAACGACGGTTTCAAAATTGTCGATACGTTGAAAATAAGTATCAATATTGTCTCTGAACCACAAGGTCGTGGACGAGTTAAGCTTACAACAGAGCACGTGTACAGGAGATCAATTTTAAATATTATAAATACTGACGATTTGTGTTTACCACGCTCTTTGGTTACTGCGCACGTGCACGCTATACGCGGTAAAATCCGTACCGGTATTTTACATAAAAAATGGTTAAAAATATGCACTAGTGCCGGTAAATATCAGAAAGAGCAAGCCGAGAAATTAGTTAGAGCAGCATGAGTCATTGTACCTGTAACGGGTTATGGTATCGAAGAGCTGAAACTATTTCAAGAGTATTATGCACTGTTTGACGTTGCAATTGTTGTCTACGCATTTCGAGGGTTTGCCCGGGGTGATAAGCCGTTATACAACGGTACGCAATACGTTTATAACGTCGGTAATATTGTAAGGTATACTCTTCGTATAATGTATTATGAAAGTAGTGGGCATTATCAGCCAATTTTACATGTAATAGGCGCGTCGGGTAGTAGAAATTACTGCATACCTTGTAATAAAAAATTAACATGTAGACAAAATCACAAGTGTCCGCATAAATGTCGAGGATGTTTGCAGGCTTCGCTTTCTAATGTTAATGAAATTAAAATAAAATATACTCGGTGTAGTAGAGAATTTTTCGGTCCGTCTTGTTTATCGAAGCATTTAGAGGTAGATTCTTTTGTTAAAAATCTTTCGATTTGTGAAAGTGTGAGAATTTGCAAAATATGTTGCAAGACTGTCAGGACTAGCGATCGAGATCCACATGAATGTAATATGATATTTTGTAAGATTTGCAATAAATAAGCGGATGTTGATCATATGTGTTATATGCAAATTATAAAAGATAGTCCAAACAGATCAAAAGAAAAATTGACACTTTATGTATTTTATGATTTTGAAACTCAGCAGTCGGAGAGTGTAGTGGGTGATGATACGGTAAAATTACACGTGCCAAATTTATGCGTTGCTCAACAAGTTTATACGGTATGTCTCGACAACGATGATATTACGAATTCTTGTAATGTATGCGGAATACGTGAGTATGTATTTAACATTGATCCGGTAAAACAGCTACTCGACCTCGACCTCATACCAAGAGAAAATTTTCAAGAAGTCATCTGTATTGCGCACAATGCGCAAGGTTTCGATGTACAATTTATTTTACGACATCTAGCGGAAAGAAAAGATATACGGAAAAAGCCTTCGATAATTCTGAACGGGGGGGAAGATAGGAATGGTACAACGAGACGTTCTGGAATGGTACAACGAGACTTTCTGGAATGGTACAACGAGACGTGTGAGCAAAATCATATCTTAAATTTTCAAGATGAAATAATTAAGTACTGCAAGCAGGACGTTAAGATATTGAGGTTAGTATGCCTCGCCTTTAGAAAGACATTTATGACATGTAGCGCAACGGACTCCTTTCTGGAATGTTGCACTATTGCTTCATCATGCATGGGGGTGTATAGAAAAAAGTATTTAGAACAAGACACGATCGGAATTATCCCGCAAGATGGCTACAGGTGTTCCAATAGACAATCGATAAAAGCAATGCAGTAGATCTGCTAGATGGAGCAAATATTACAATGTCAAATTCAGTTTGCAGGGCGAGCGCAAGAAAAGAGACTACCCGAGGGACCCCTAGTGGATGGTTATTGCGAATTAAGTGAGGTGGACAAAGTAGTTTTGCAATTTCACAGGTGCTATTGGCATGGCTATCTAAAATGTTTCACACTAAACAGAGATATTCGTCTCGTAAATGGTGAAACCATGAACGAGAGATACGAGAGAACAGTGAGAATTTCAGAGAAAATTAGCAGATCCGGTTATCGGCTCATCGAAATGTAGGAATGTCAATTCGATCTTGAATGCAGTCAAAATCGCATGATGGCTGACTACATCAGCGAGAAGATGAAAACATGCCTTTCGCCGCTTAACCCGAGAGACGCGTTTTTCGGTGGCCGAACCGGTAATATCGTCAAATTGTACGACGTTCAAGAAGACGAAAAAATTAAGTATGTGGATGTTTGTTCGTTGCATCCGTATATATGTAAGTATAGACGCTATCCTGTGGGTCATCCGACCCTGTACATTGGTGAAGATGAGTGTCGTGAATTGGTGGATCTGAGTAACGATATAAGTAACGTCGATGGACTAATAATGTGCGAGGTCTTACCCTCGAGAAATTTATTTCATCCTGTTTTGTCGGTTAAGATGCACAACAAGCTGATATTTGCCTTGTGTCGGTCTTGCGTGGAGTCGAAAAATCAAGCGAATTGTAATCACGATTACGTATGGGAGCGCGTATTTACGGGTACTTGGGTGGCGAAAAAACGAGTTGAAAAAAGCTGTCGAGTTTGGTTACGTAATCCGAAAAGTGTTTGAAATATGGGTGTACAAAAAGACGCAGTACGACAAGGGGACAAAGCAAGGTGGTCCATTCCACGGCTACATAAACAAGTTCTTTATCGAAAAGACTCACGCATAGGGTTATCCGGTGGAATGCGGAGACGACGAAGATGCCATGAAACATCAGGCTGGATAGAAATTGCATCAATCTCAATCCTGGTCTCAGATCGGTGTCAAAACTGTGCTTAAACTCGTTGTGGGGTAAGTTTGGGCATCGAGAAAATATGGGTAAAACCGAGTTGGTGAACGAATCACGACGACTCTACGAGCTTCTCATCAGTCCTAAAGTCGAGGTTAGCTCTGTTTTACCGGTTAATGATGACATTATGTATGTGTATTGGCGTAATATTGACGGGATTGTTGAATCGTCACTAGAGTGCAATGTCGTGATTGCGGTTTATACCACGGCACTGGCACGATTAAAGCTTTTCTCCGAATTGGTGGCACTGGGCGAACGCGTTTTGTACTATGACACAGACTCTATCATATACGTGAGTAAAGACACGAGCCATGATTACGAGCCGGCGATTGGGCCGTTTTCGGTAGTCTTACCGACGAATTGGCGTGTCACGGGGTAGGCACGTACATAACATCATTTGTATCCGACGGTCCGAAATTTTACGCGTACAAGTACCAAACACCAGACGGAAGCGAATTTCGCGTTTGTAAAATAAAAGGTATAAAATTAAATTTCGCTGCGAGTTGAAAAATTGATTTCGATTCGGTGCGTAAATTAGTTCGAGGAGAAATACCATCAATATTTGTAGGCTTTGATGCTATAAGGCGCACTCCGTATCACGATGTTGTAACACGACCTGAGTGTAAAAAATGCAAACCGGAGTACGAAAAGAGGCGATTTGTATCACTTAATAAAAGTTACCCATATGGGTATAAAATCAGTTCAATTAAAATTTTATTTTATTTATTATTATCGTGTGACCTAACGAACCCTCTACATATAATGCTACAGAAACAACGATGTAAAATGTGGTAAGTAGCAGTACCGCCGCCGCGCAATAGTGAGCCTCGTGAACGGTCGCGGATCTAGCATCGCGGTCCCACAGCTGACAACGCATCGCACAGCTAGCAGCACGATCGATCCGCATGCTCACGGTGCAAGCCGGCTTGAATCGCCTGATTCGCCGCCGTATTTGATGGAGCCTTTTTTTAGTGTTAGCGTTACGGGGTGGGGGGAGGGGGGACCGAGTAAATGCAAGCGTTTAAATGCGTGGATGTGGTTGGTGATTGTGTCAGTGGCGATGATGGATGTTCGCTGGAAACATCCGTGGACGTCGATGGTTTGTGGTCCCACCTCGTGCGGTAAGACGATGTTTGTCAAGAGATTTCTCCACTCCATTGACAGCATGAGTGACACACACTTTGATCGTATACTTTGGTATTATGGTGAGTGGCAACCCACCTACACAGACTTGGGGGAAAATATCGAGTTTCACGAGGGTCTACCGAGGAGGGAAGACTACGCGGCGGATGGACGACCCAAACTGCTGATTCTCGATGATTTGATGCGTGAATCGTCGTTTGCCGCCGTTTGCAACCTGTTCACCAGGGGTAGTCATCACATGATCTTTATCAAGCAAAATCTCATCGTGTTCAGCGCGAAATTTCCCTAAACTCGAATTACATTGTAATTTTTAAGAATCCGCGCGACCGTGCGCAAAACCAACACTTGGCTTAACAAATTTGCCCGGAAGACCCGAAGTTCTTGCAGGAGGCGTATCAGGTCGCGGTGGCCGAACCATTTCACTACCTCCTCGTCGATTTGCGGCAAGATACGCCCGAAAATTGTCGATTTCGCGCCTGCCTGTTTCCCGATGACGAGTAACAATACGTGTATGTACCACGCAGGCAGATAAAAACCGACACCTCGAGTAATAGGCTTCCAGTTGTGCGTGAGTGATGGGTCGAGTAAGACGTCAGCCTTTCGGGCAAAGATATTTCGATGTTTTGAGGACGTTGTATCATTTGAATGGTGCACAACGTGCTGCTTTACTACGGCTAGCAGATTCAAAACTAGTGAGGTATATGTGCGAGTGCACACTCAATATTTTACGAGGTAATATACCCCTCACGAAGTCGTACAAACGAAAATTGCGTAAAAACGCCACGCTATTGCACGCTCTTGCGGCCTCTGCTAAATCTTTGACGTTGAGGAAAAAAATTTTAATTAAAGCTACCGCCATTGTACCGTTAATTGTGAAACCTATTTTATCGGCATGGAGCATGCAAGAAAAATGATTTTAATTTCGGCAGAGTGTGTCGGAAGTATGATGATGATAACGGAGAAGAGGAAGAAGACGAAGAAGTGTGTGGGGCAAAATATGTCGGAAGAGGCGGTGCTAACGTTGGGTCGGAAGTAACCACGCACGGTGCAAACACCGGGTACGGTGGCAACGCGACTGGATACCGAAATGAGTAGAATTCTCAATTCCTCGTCGAATTTGAGCGAGCGAGAAAAGTCAATGTTGTATGAACAGGCGCTGCAGCGATACCTGCGTTGCACAAAACTAAATAACAGCAATGCTTCCAATAATATTAATAATGATAATAAAGCGTTGAACGTAGAAAAATTAGAAGAAGAAGAAGAAGAAGAAGAGGGGGGAGGAGGAGAAGGAGAAGGGGAAGAGACGCGGGTTCGCGATAAGGTGGAAAATACACTGGAGCAACAGATTATCGACGGTATGCCAAAAAAATTTCGCGAAAAAGCAAAGCATCTCAACGGTCGATTGCAGCAGGCAAATAATATATCGTGGAACCAGTACGGTAGAATCACGCTAGATGGTACGCTACTTCATCGCACTAATAACCTCACAGATCTCGCTAACGAGGCTATGAGGAGTAGAAAAAGATCACCACCACACGGCTACCATCAGTTTGCTCGTATACTGCGGAAAGCAGACATACCACGAGAATTTATTGGTAATAATCGTCTTTGGCAAGCTATTGCGAAGTGGTGGTGGTGATGGTGGTTATCGTGCGCAGTTGGGTGGTGGTGTGGATAGCTTTTTAAATGGTTTAAGTCGTCGTGCCATGCCTATGATAAAACGTAGTGGTGTAGCTGTCCGTAAGGAGGCCATTCGTGCAGGTGGACGATTTGCTGGTGACGTTGCTATCGACGGACTACCAATCAAAAATGATTTTCGTCACCGGGTAAAAGAGGGTGGGGATAACCTCAAAAGAAGGTTTCAAAACGCATTGGACAAGATTGTTAATGGTCCACCGTCAGGTGATAAACAAGAAGAAGAGGGGGAAATAGAATATAACAGGAAACGTAAAGTACAAATACCTCAATCGGTTGGAGTGTACACATCCGGAAACAGTAGTAGTAGTAGTGAGAACCATAAGAAGAAGAAGAAGAAGAAGAAGAAGAAGAAGGCAGAAATTCGTACAGCAAGAGATATATTGGAATCGTAAAAAAATGGCTTTTTTACATAGTCACTCGTGCGAGTCTACGAAGACGGAACTGTCCCTCTTTGATATTCCATCGACACAGACGGCGATCGAGAGTTCGTATTGGGTGCAATACAAACCAATTTCGTCTTTGGCCGATCAGTCACCTATAGAATTTACAATTCCCGGTACTACCGAATACTTGGATTTATCGCACACATTGCCTAGCTTGCGTGTTAACATTACACCTGTGGGGAAACCGAGCGACGAAGTTACATTCGGGCCTATAAATAATTTTATGCACTCTCTATTTAATCAAGTTGATGTATTGTTTAATCAGAAGCCCGTTTCACCCCGGAACAACGCCTACGCTTATAGATCGTACATTGAAACTCTACTCAATTACCGACCTGCAGCAAAAAAGTCACATTTAACGAGAGTTTTGTGGTACGATGATACACCTGGCAGAATGGACAATTCGTCAGATGGTAACGAGGGTCTATTAAACCGACGAAAGGTTATAATAGCTGGTAAAGTAGATTTGTTGGGTTATATACACTGCGATGTCTTTAATCAGAGCAGGTTATTACTAGATGGCGTCGAAGATAGAGTGCGTCTTGTACGCTCACGCGACAACTTCTGTCTTATGGATCCTAACGGTGAATTTACCGTGAAGATCACTGAGGCAATGCTATTTGTTCGTCGTTTAAAAATTAATCCAAGTGTTTCACTTGCCCACGAGATGGCATTGACTAAAACGACAGCAAAATATCCACTTACACGTGTAGAGGTTAAAGCTGTAACGCTGCATAACGGTATACACGGAGAGACAATAAATAATGTTATTTTGGGCCAGCTACCGAAGAGAATCATCATTGGTTTTGTCGAGAATAAGGCGTACAATGGCGAAATAAATCTCAATTCATTTAATTTTAAAAACTTTAACATTAATTTCTTGTGCTTTTATGTGGACGGTGTACAGGTACCGTCGAAACCGCTGCAACCAGACTTTAAAAACAGTAAAATGTACGTCGAGGCGTATCATACTCTATTTTCGGGGACAGGTGTACATTTTTTGAATTTTGGAAACTCCATTAGTCGCGAAGCTTATGCAAACGGTTACTGCCTGTTTGCGTTTATCTTGACGGCAGATTTATCAGCGAATGATACCTTGCATTGGAATTTAGTAAGAAATGGTAGCGTGAGAATAGATGTGAGATTTGACGACACGCTTTCTACTGCCGTAAATTGTGCAATTTATGCAGAATATGAAAATTTGATGGAGATAGACTCGTCGAGACAGGTTATAATTGATTACAGTGGCCAATTTGAAGAATTGATTTGTAAACAACAACATTCTTTTACACTCCCTCTATTGCTATTACTAAACAAGACGATGATAATGGTGATGATGAGAGAGAAAGACGGAGAAGGATTGCACGTATAAAGAACGCTGTTTTCTGGAGCAATAACGCAGTCGTCGTCTGTACAAGTCCGTTGTAACATTATGGATTTCGTGATTGATATTCAGTGCTTTAAAGATAACAAGAATTGTGTTTTACCGAAAGAGGTGGCAGTTTTTCTTCTAAAGCATGATTTTAGTGCACATTGGATCGTACCTCCTACGTGTAGATTTAAACGTTTAAGAAAGGACATTTTCAAGCAAAATAATTGGCTGACGTTGTATCATCATGGTTTAGATTGGCATGATGGCGCCGTGCCGCTGAAACGTCTACAAAAGAATTGGCAAGATATTTTTAGCAGAGCCCGCAAAATATACGTAAGAGGAAGGGAGAGGTTTGAGTTTATAAAGAAGTTGACTACGCGTGAAACTATTAAATTGGAACTGGATGACTCTTGCCCACCGTTTAAGCATTTAAATTGGAGTGAAAAGTATTGTTTACAGCACGCTGTGAAACCCTCTTATTTGCAGTATAGCTGCGCATTGAACAATGCATTTCGACTAAAGTGTTGGTTAAGTAAACGAGACAACTTGGAGGGGGAGTAGTCGTTTGACCCGCCTCTGAATCTCTGCGCTGTACACGTTCGAGATTCTGGAAATTCTGCGGAGACTAAAGATCCATACAATTGGGGTGTACCCCGCGGACGAGATACCCCAAATATGGTCAAGGCCAGCTGGTCTTGTTTTCAACACGCAACCACGGAGGAAGCGTGGTGAACATTGGGTGGCTGTGTATGTGACGAGAGACGGAATGGGGTTTTACTTTGACAGTTTTGGTCTGCCACCACATATTCCTGCATACATAAATCGTATACACAAAAATTGCAGAAAATTTAAGTGAATCGTACGCACTTACAAAGCACATGTTCGAACGCTTGCGATTACTATTGTATCATGTTTTTATACTACATGGCGAGCGGATTAGGTTTCACACGTTTCTTGGAAAACTTTTCGTCCAACTATGTAAATATGACGAAATTGCAAAAAAATTTCTAGAACGATTACGTTTGTAGAAATATCAATAATGCTTACCCTGACCATTTGTAAACGAGGTTTGATTGGTGCCCCACTATCCGAAAAGTAGAATAAATTCCGACGATTTTGCGAGAGGTTGTATCAGTCTCTTTTGAGCTCGCAAGCGAACAGTTGTAAAGCAAGTGGAGAGAAAAAAAGATCATGGCTGCACGCAAGGCCTACGGATTAAATAATTCATACAACAAAATAATACTTATCCGACTAGAGAATTCTTCGATCGAGAGTCAGGATTTTCGACCGACGATACGCATCAGTGATCAGGATTATTGCAGACTTGCATTTTCCCCAGAAACTTGGGAAGCCTTCAAAAGTCAATTTGAAAAAATTGATAAATATTTCGACGTTTATGAAAGAGACGATTTATTGGACCAGCAGATTAGCATCCCTGGGTACATTATTCGATTCACTATTAGCTATTCGGATCGAGCAATCGAGCTGATTGAGGATACGCAGAGGGAGGAGGAGGAGGAGTGTAAATGTATTGATAAGCGGATTGCATATTTAACAAAGGTGACAAAATGTATGACTGTTGTATTGGATGAAATTGTGTCTAAAGTCAAATTTACGTTACGAAATAAAGAAAATGCTCAATATACGTATTTCATGATGTGCGATGTTGAATATGCGGCGCGTGTTGTGTATAAGAGTATTATTACAAAGAATGTCATCGATAATTTACAGAAAAATGAATTAATTTTAAGTGAAGAAGATGTATCTATAGTGGTGTATGAATTGATTGCGCTACATTTGTATACGCTTGTGGTACTATTCAGTAAATCGATTTATTCGGATTGTTAGTAGAATGTGTGTATGTGTGCCTTTTGAAAATTACCACTTTATAATTCTTGTCCCACTCCCCCACCCCATCTTCTATCCCATTGCCCGTGACAAAATTTTATTTGAAATTATATTTAAAAATTTATATAAAGGAAATATTCAGAGTAATACACAATCACAGAAATTGTACAAATTTTTGTAAATTTTGCTAGATCTATCAGAACTAGTACGTGCGAAACTAATTTTGCGATGGCTGCAATATTTAAATGTCAGCAAATTTTAGGGTATAGGTGGTGATTGAAACGCAAAAGCTTCCTATGGCGGTCAGCTTATCATCCGCCGCGATTGCGATCAGTTGTGTGTTTCCTGGTTAACGACGTTCACGAGGAGAAGAAAGAACAAGATGACGAAGTCTCTATTGGTAAATAAAAATATTTTAATTAAGCTCTCTCTCTCTCTCTAATAACCTTAATTTTTAAGAGAGGTGGTACTATGGACAGACACAACAAACCTGACCTTGACTTCGAGTACTTAATAGATTTGAATTCTACGTACCAGAGTAAGTGTCGTGTTTTAAGCAATTAATCTACAACTAAGCATCGACAATTTTCTTAATATTCCATCTTTTTTCTATAAAAACAGTAATAATTATGAAAAAAATTTAAAAATAGGATAGAAATGAATGAAAAAGATTCTTACTGGTAAATGCATTGTTTCTGGTGGCAAAAAGCCGCTCGAAGTTTTATTAGCTCATCGCATTCGCAATTCACTCGCATTTGTTTTAATGAAAGTTATTTAAAAATATCCTGAAAATGGTGGGTTATAAAACAATTTTATTGTTTAGTAGATATTAAATAAAATGAATGTCTGACACAGCAAGTTTTCTAAGTTACCGGTTTATCTGATTTCCGTACTATTTTGCACACTATCTACTAAGATAACATTTTCGTGCTTTATATTATTATCGATTGCATTTTGTAGAAATTATGTTTGTACACATATTTTAAATCTAAACAAAAAGTTTCAAATCTATCATTTCAATGACTAAATATTAGTAAAATTTTTGTTCAATTGAATAATCGTGAATTTCTTTTAAATTTTGAATATGTTTTCGGACTCCTCAGCAATCAAAAATTAGATATATAATGATAAATAATGTTTATTAAATTTCACAGGATAAAGCCACATATACAATAAAAAGTATGCGTTGACACTCTTTTTTATTTTTTTTAAAATTAAAAATTATTATTTAAATAATAATTTCGGTAAATTGTCAGACATAGAAATCAGTTTTTAGTTGTCAGGTTTTCAAACCGTTTATAACAAATAGCATTTATATTATTTTACCATAAATTGTAATAACAACCCACATAGCACAGAATGTTTTTAAAATGTTTTTGAAAGGTTTCTGAGGATTGTTTGAAAACTTTTAAAAACATTTTAAAAAATGTTTCTAAGATTAATCTATGTCCACTTATTGTACGTTTAAAATCATTCTTTGATAACGTTTGTAAAAGGTATTAGTAGTTATAGTGGTACTATGGACACACACAACAAACCCCCACCACCTACCAACTGAGCTCGAGTATCACAGACTACTCAAAGTCAAGGTCAGGTTTGTTGTGTCTGGACATAGTATCACCTCTCTTAAAATTAAGGTTACTATCCCTTTTCCTTATACTCACCGAGAGTGAGAGAGAGAGAGAGAGAGAGAGAGAGAGAGAGAGAGAGAGAGAGAGAAAGATTGAAAAGCGTTTATTAGTGCGTAGGTTAATTTAACCTGTAAAGGTAAGCTACATACTCTTATGCGTATGAAGCTATACCTTATAACGAGCGCGAGTGACGATCGGAAAAGCTCGTAGGTGATCGGGAAAGCCCGCGCGTAAGCCGCGTAAGGACTAATAATGGTCCGACGCGCAAGCTGACTGAGGAGAGTATATAGAGAGTTTATGCGAGTCATCGTAGATAGACACGTCGCCGGTAACGCCTTCCTTGATATTTCGCGGCAAGAGAACAAGAATCGTTATCGCGGATTCTTGCTCGGGTTCTGGGTTTCGCGCCGTGAAGAGTGAGTGACTTGGTGGAGTGAGCGTGCTGGTGTTAAGTGCACAGCTCCAGCGACTCCCAGGGACCTGCGAGGACGGCGAAGTTGCCGTGCGCGAGAGCCCGACGGAGAGAGGGAAAACAGGCGAAGTCGAACGCATCGACGGGGAGAATCGAGATTTAAGGTACGTGGTGCACCACTCGCGAGCCGCCGAAGCCGTAAAGACTCTCTCTTTACGGCTATAACTTTAAGTTAGGGATCGGCGGATCTCGCCCGCGCGCGACGGCGAGGAAGCTAACGGGCGACCGCGTACGCGTGCTAGAAAGAGAGAAAGCATGAGTAACCCTGGTGGTTACACCTCGTCGCGAGACCTCACGCGGCCTAGATACGGCTTTTGTTAAATCCTTGTTCTTTGTTAGACTGTATTTATATTTCTTTAACTTGAATAAAATTCATAAGTAATCAATATCCGAGTACGAGTTTGATTATTGATTACCGGCGTATGTTATTCCCGTTATCCCGAATACCGCCCTCTCCGTTTCAGGAGCGGCCGAGGTAAACTTACCGCGAATTTATCCCTTTTATTCGCGGTCCTTTTCAGCTCACGACGTTTTAGCTGTACAAAGACGCGAGATCGGCAAGTGATCTCGCGGTTGTTAACGGACATCGCAACGGTAGGTCGTGCGCGGGGTTCACTGATTTGAATCCGCCGCGCACTCTCGGAGCACCGCCTAGGGAGTATAACTAGGCAGTGCCGTAGCAACCGATCCCTTTACCCCTACCGACGCGAAAGATTGTACCCCGTTACAAACCTTAAGGCAAGTATACATCGTCGTTTCCCGATAAGAAGGTGCTACCTCGGAATCCGGTTATAAAAGGTGCTACCTCGGAATCCGGTTATAAAAGGTGCTACCTCGGAGCCCGGTTGTAAAAGGTGCTACCTCGGAGTCCGGTTATAAAAGGTGCTACCTCGGAGTCCGGTTATAAAAGGTGCTAACTCGGAGTCCGGTTATAAAAGGTGATAACTCAGGAGCGAAATTTCAGTCTATGATTTTAAGTTGGTACTACTGCAAGTGTAAGCTCAGCAATAAGATTGACAATTGTTTTTGGCAATTTTATAAAAGATTATTTTTATTTATCTATTAGTTATTTATTATTATTTAGTAGTACCTATGCGTATATCGTCAAAAAATTTAAATAAACGTAATTCAGAAGATGATAATGGAAGAAAACTTAGATGTCACGTTACCTACAGAATTTCTTAATTCCCTTACACCTAATGGACTTCCTCTACATAAATTACAATTAAAAGTAGGTGCAATAGTAATTCTTCTAAGAAATTTAAATGTGAATGAAGATCTTTGTAATGGAACAAGATTATTAGTAATAAAACTTATGAAACATTTAATTAAAGCAGAAATTATAAGCGGAAAAAAAATTGGAAAATTAGTTTTAATACCAAGAATCACTTTGTCACCATCTAAAGAAGATATACCATTCAACATGCGCAGAAAACAATTTCCCATTCGATTAGGTTTTGCAATGACTATTAACAAATCACAAGGACAGTCATACAATTATAATTCTTGTAAGGGATGTAAAACTAAAAATTCAGCATTATAAATGTTTAAAAATTAATTTTTTATAATTTTATAATAATATTTGTATTTTTAGCAGTTTACAGGGGATTAAATGGATACTGAAACAAGTGGAGATACTTTTCTACCATTCCAAGGTAAGTGCATAAATTTTTTTGCAATGATCATGCTACTAGATTCATCGTTATAAGGCAACAAATATACATTTCTATTAATATTTCGGGCACTTTTCCCGGATATTTTGACCATAAGTGATCTTAATGATTTAGACCCACTCTGGAAATTTTTAGGCAGTTTCTGACTATAAAAAGCCATCTTTTAGACAGTATTAGGTTACCAGAGTCCGGAGCAGAATTGCTGATTTTCACTATTTAAGGTTTAAATGGCTTACAAGAGTGTGACAGCATACATTTATGTCTTTAAAAGTATTTTTAATGAAAAGTTCGGAAAATTTTACAAAAAAAGTCATACTTATGTTTTTAGTGAAAAATGCATCCCCTGGGAGCTAAAAATTCATGAAAATGGGCATATAATGCAAAAAAGTGCTAAAATGTCAACTTTGACTCTCTGTAACTTAAAATAATGGCCCAGAAAAAATCTGAAAAAATTCAGGAGAACTACTGGATACCTCTAAAACATATTCCCACAGTTATAGCAATATTTATTTTTTTCATCTTCGATGTCACTGAGAACCACCCATATATATACTTATTTTTTACTCTTTGTCATATTTATTTTCTTTCTGTATTTAATTCTATCATTATTAGCGTCAAAATTTAACAGTATACTTTTCTTTCCTTAACTTACACTGTTACAGCGAGCCCTTACTGTTACTATTAAATGGATAATGCATTGAAAAAATATATGATTCTTGAAATATATACCTTACCAGCACATCCTCGCCGTAAGAGTCGAATACAATATTCATATGTTGGCTAACGCTGGAAGCATAATTATATTTTACGGAGCGTGTGTTACAACTATACACGAAAAATCTAAATGACTTCAGTACAACATGTCTTGGTCTGCAGAAACAACATCAGGTTTTCATCAAATACACTATCCAAGAGCCTAACTCTCATCCAATAATGTATAAATAGTTATTTAAAATTATCAAATAAAACGAAAACATTGGAAAGTCGACACAAAACATATGGAGTTCTCACATCTTTTCAACTCGTCTACGCGAGATCAAGATTCGAGATGCCTTTTTGAAACGATTGCCCGCTCATATACTATAAAGGACCCCTGCAATAATGATGAAAATGGAGTCGAAATCTCACTTATGATTGACATTTGACGGATTCTTTGAATGTCACGAAATAATTGATAGACATTAGATGATCAAGTTTTCAGTTGAACTTTATTTTCAGTTCTGTCTTTGATGTTTTTTTTAAACTATAACCTCTTTTAAAAAACCAAAATATTGGAAAGTCGACACAAAATATATCGAGTTCTCACACTCTTTTCAATCGTCTGTACAATAGTAGTTACATGTAATTTTAAAGAAATTTTGATTAATTTTAAAACTTTGGTAGTTAACTATCATATTTTGTCTATTTCTCAATTTTTTTTTACAAAAACGACATCTCAGTCACCACATTAATTATACCATAATCCTCTTCGCAATGCGCAAATTATCATTGTTGGTGTTAAGGGTAGAGTACGGTTATAAAAATATTTTTGTAATTATTATAAAATATTATGTGAAATGTCATGTTTATAAAATATATTATAAAAAATATTCTTTTTTGATGATTTTTAACACATTCATTAAGTAAAATATTAAAATATTATCAAAAATAGACTTAGAACAGGTGCAAATACAAAAAACTCCTTGCAGGATAAAAGTTGTCGAAGGGCTTTAATCCAAGAAAATTTAAATTTATATGCATATAAACTTCAACTTTACACAGCGAATTTGGTGTATCTATAAAAATGCAATTTCTGCCTTGATAAACCCAATTGGTTTACTAATTATTTAAAAAATGTAATGTTTTTCATTTAAAAAATGAACATAAAAATGTCACATTTAACTTTAAAGAAAAAAGGCTGTGTAACTATTTTACATATACTCATCTAAAATAAGCACGATCAAAATACAACCGAGTGAGCGTTAGCGAGCGAGGTATCTGTTGCTAGTAGTATATTACATACCATGGCCAGTAAAATAAGAAATGTCTCAGATCACATGTAATTGTCGGCCGAGGCGAAGCCGAGGTGGACGATCATGTGATCTGAGGCTTTCTTTTTTACTGGCCATGGTGTGTATACTATTTTTCTGCTCGACGTTGCCGGAAAACGGCAACTTCAATTCGCGCAGCGGCCGGGAAGTTGCCGCTTTCCGGCCGGAGGGCAGAAACAATTATTTTTACAACAAATATGGAATAATCGATACAATTATTGGCGCGAAATTCAAATTACTAAGGAGGCTTTGGCCTTAATATGTCATTATCCATTATATCTATATATATATTGAAATCACCTATAATTAAATGATTTTCACTAAAACCAAATGAAGCATTAAAATTTCTTAAATCCAAAATAAATTTCGATTTATTTATACAGCTATTATTATAGTACATTTTGTAACCATGCACGTTGAGCATTTGAGGACATGTCAATCTCCCACGTTTCTGGTACAAAATGTTTTCCGATTCCAACTAAATAATTGTGAGATATCTCCAACATTCAATTTTTGCAGGTAACACGTCTGGAAAGAGTTTAATTCTATTTTGAACGCTGTATTGTATTGGACAAAATTCAAATAAATGTAAATTTACTAATGTATTCTTCTATTATTTATTATCTCATAGTTCTTAGAATTATTTATTGCTTTAATAATATTTAAAATTGACTAGCACTGCATCTTCTTATTTTTTTATCAGATTATTGATTATATTATTGTTTAATTTTGAGTATAATTCATTATAAACTTTTTATTTTCTGCATTAAATAATTTTACATTATACAAATTGTTCAATTCTATATATTTTACAATATTTGCTATAGGGAATATATTATTACAAGATGATGCCAGGCACATTTTCTTGTAATTCATTGAATAAGTATGCATCGGGGTATGCATCAAGTTTATATTTTGTATATAAAATACTGTAATGCCGACAAAACTGTAACTGAGTTACATACGACAAGCTAACATTATTACTTTGGTTCAAAATGAAGATGTTCCAAAATATTTAAACCAATGTGGAGTTCATCCATTACATCTTATACAGGATTTCAGGTATACAAAGACAATTTCCTTTAATCATCTTATTAAATTAATCTTATTAAATTAAATTAATGTTAAATTTTATTAACATTAATTTTTTAAGAAACTGGTTTTATATTCATTTTTACAGATAATAGATATAAAAAAAATCTATTGGATTGGGGAGTGAAAACTGTTCTTCAGGTTTCTAGCCTGATTCATACATTGTTGAAAATAAATTATTGTATTCAGTGTCTGGATCTATCTATATTTAATCCTTATGAATTTGCAAGTCCTTTCCAGACTTGGAATTTGTGTACACAATGTCAGCCAACATGCAAATATAGCTTATATTATATTTTAAAACAATGTTTACTTGTATATTTATTTCTTCTGTTTTTTATAGGTGGATCTGTTTAAGAAATGGGCGTACACATATATTTTTGGAAAGGATATACACATATTTTATCTGAACCACTGTATAATATTACACAGATGAGAAAAAGCTTGTAAATAAAAGCTGAATAGAATATAATCTTTTTAACAAATACATCTAGTGTAAAATATCATTCATTTTATTTTTCATATGGGTAGTTATATGAATATGCACCAAAAGAAGAGTAAGATAATAGAGGAAATTGTAATATTTTGTTTATCTTGTACAGCATTTAGAAGTCAAAATGTATATTTTATTGCAGTAAACCTTGCTAAATCAACGATCGTCTAACCATAAGAATTATATTATATATGAGTTGGTGTAAAACCACTGTAACATTTTTTATAATTTGTTTAAAACCGCTTATAAAAAAAATTTGGACACGGAATAAATACAAAATGGTTGCCATGGTGAATTGCTGCGAAATGACCCAGAAATGCAGAGATATATGTTATATTTATAATTACATTTATAAAAGTTTTTAACAATCACCCATTTCAAGTAAGTAAAATATATAGCTCTAAACTCCATTCCTGTACAATTTTTATTATAAATCTATAGTAATAAATTCATAATATTTACTATGTAATATGTATGCGTATAAAGTAGTAACATATTTAAACATTTGAATTTAAAATGAAGCTAATTACTTTCACATAAATTAATTTATAAATATACTATTATTTTTTGTTTTTATCATGATAAAATATATCGTCGTTCCCCGATAAGAAGGTGCTACCTCGGAATCCGGTTATAAAAGGTGCTACCTCGGAATCCGGTTATAAAAGGTGCTACCTCGGAGCCCGGTTGTAAAAGGTGCTACCTCGGAGTCCGGTTATAAAAGGTGCTACCTCGGAGTCCGGTTATAAAAGGTGCTACCTTGGAGTCCGGTTATAAAAGGTGCTAACTCGGAGTCCGGTTATAAAAGGTGATAACTCAGGAGCGAAATTTCAGTCTATGTTTTTAAGTTGGTACTACTGCAAGTGTAAGCTCAGCAATAAGATTGACAATTGTTTTTGGCAATTTTATAAAAGATTATTTTTATTTATCTATTAGTTATTTATTATTATTTAGTAGTACCTATGCGTATATCGTCAAAAAATTTAAATAAACGTAATTCAGGTAAAGTTATTATTTAGTTTGAGTATATTTTAAACTGTTTCTTTTGATATTTTAATCTCCAAAATAAGAAAATTACGTCGACATATATGTATATGTACTAAACTTTGATAATTTCTTATATAGATTCAATAGATAATCATTGATAAATTATAAAATTATAAATTATACTACTGCAAAAGTTAAAAAACTAATTATGATGAGTAGTAACTGCAGAAAATACATGGTAAATAATAATTAAGTATGTTTAAATGATAAAAATGTAAGCTAAATGCGTAAATTTTAATAATTTCTCGCAAACTGTCATTTTTCGCAATTTTAATTATAATTTGACTAATGTAATTTAACACTGATACCTCTTAAACAATTTTAAAGCATGTCAACTATTCAATTTTGGCGGTTGTATTCGAATCATTTTGTACCTTATTCCATTTCTCTCCCTTGTTTAACTCTAGCGAAAAAATCTCACTCCGTAAAACAGAACCTTCGGCAGTTGTGTCGAAATGTATTATAAAAATTGAGTTATTTAAAACCAACAATTGTCTACAGTGTATATTTCATCTATTTTGTTTTAATTATAATTATTATAAACATTATGTTACGGTATTAAGTTTTACGATATATTGTTAAATTCCGCATTAAAAATAAGAGTACAACGTTAAATAATAGATAAATAAAAATAATTTTTTATAAAATTACCAAAAAACAGTTGTCAATATTATTGCTGAGCTAAACCGGCAGTAGTACCAACTTAAAATCATAGACGAAAAATTCGTTCCTGAGTTATCACCTTTTATAACCGGACTCCGAGGTAGCACCTTTTATAACCGGACTCCGAGGTAGCACCTTTTATAACCGGGCTCCGAGGTAGCACCTTTTATAACCGGATTCCGAGGTAGCACCTTTTATAACCGGGCTCCGAGGTAGCACCTTTTATAACCGGATTCCGAGGTAGCACCTTTTATAATCGGATTCCGAGGTAGCACCTTCTTATCGGGGAACGACGACATATAAAATTTTACATAATATATATATATATATATATATATATATATATATATATATGTAAGAATAAGCGGTACTATAGCAGAAATGTACAATCAGCGCCACCGACAGCGAGTTAGTAGCGGCGCGTATACGAATCTAGTAATCTCTCACGATCCACCGAAGTGAACGGACGCATTGTAGTGTATAGGACTGGTTAAAATAAACTTTCTTGATTTTTCTGTAATAGTATTTGTTTAGTTATTATATAGAACCCAACAGGTTACGGGCCCTTGTAACTTGCTCCCACTGCGCAAGTATTTGTGTAAGTAAAGAGCTCGAAAAGTCTTGAGCTAAGAGGAGGAAGAACTTGAGTTTCATTTTATTGTGTGGTGCATCTACTGACGAAGTGCATGAAATCGCGAACTTGAGAGGCTGAAGAGACGATTTTTTTTCGACGTCCTGGAAGGTAAAAGCAGATGATGGCTGACCTCACGTCGCAGCGATTTCCCGGAAACACGTTGAAAGCGAGTAAGTGAATAACACGAGAAAATCTAAGAAGGGTAACTAGTTAAAGTTAAGTCGACGGACTAATTTGTCCGTATCTAAGGATTATGGTAAAGGAAATTTAAGTTGTTGCTGGGATGCTTGAATTTTGCATAATCTGGGGAGAGAAATAATAATAAAGAATTGAAAAACGCGTGGAAGATTCGAAAAACGCAATTCAAAGAAATCAGTGAAAAACACGCGTTGAAATTCCAAGAAAAGCTAAAAGAGGGGCGGTAAGTTTAGGCGCGAAGCGCGGTGGCTGGTGGCGACACGCGCGCCGTATGCCGGTGTTGCCTTGCGCGCTCCTCGGTGTTACCGGCCGGGATACCGACTGATGTGGTGGGGGCGCCGGCGGGCCGTATCGTTCGTTGCTAGTGGCCGCGAGTCGCTCGACTGAAGTCGCGTGATCATTGATTGTGAAAAACACCGCGCGTTTATTAACGAGATTAACGCCGATTCGCTCTTAATCAAATATGTGATCACTAGAAATAGATGTTATTGAAAAGTAGATAATAGGCCAAGCTAGGAAGGTTATGTCTACTAACGATATGTATATATTTAAACTAATGTGTAAATAACCTAAAGGTGCGAGTTAACTGAAGTTTAGTTGTTTAAAGGTGTGTAATTACTGAAGGTGCGGTATGATTTACGATGCGAAAGTGTACACTATAAACTTGGATCCGACTGAAGAGAGACTTTAATATTAATATTGTTGGCCGGCAATATTAGTATTGTGGAAATTAAATATAAATTAAATAAATTTTACAAATGTATAGATATGTATATTTATTTTAACGTATGGTTGAATATTTCTAGATACTGATGAGAAACTCAAGAGTGTACTCGAGAGCGTGTGGAAAAGAGAAAAGTTTTATCTTCAGCAACCTGGAGAAAGCACCTTCCTAGCCAAAACAAAAGATGGCCAAATATATACATGTTTCTCAAAACTAAAGATGGTACGAATCGATGAGAGGCTCACTAAAGAAGAGAAAGAGGTACTGGATAATGTATTGGCGCATGGAGAAAGCGTAGTTCAAGTCACGCCACCAAAACTCACTGATGAGACCAAAAACGCACCCGCCGGTATTACTCGAGAAGAAGTGAGAGAAATGATGGCAGACCATGAGAAAAATATATTAAGAGAGATAACCAGGGAACAGAATAATTTTCTGGAGAGACAAAGTAACCTCATGGAGAGTTTGCTGTTAAACATAGGAAAAATGTTGGAAAATACGTCAACTACACCTTTGCCTAAACTTAAGCAAATTAAGGAAACGAAGTCACCTATTATCACGGAGGTGTCTGACAAGGTTGAAGAGGAAAAGAATAGGATCCTACCTAAAATAATATCTAACGTGAAAATTGATATAAATAAGGAGAAATTTGTAACTCGAAAGGCTGAGAATAAAAATTCTGAAGCAGTTGAGACTGAAGAAAATGATAAAGCACTAAAGACGAGTAACCTTACTTTTAATAAAGAAGAATTTAATAAATTGCCCTCTATGATTTCCTTGGGTGAACCTGGACAAGTTGAGACTGGACGTGAACCTAAAATGGGAACAACTGATGTTGATAATGAATCTCTTGAAGAAGGCGAAATCCAACAAAAATTTAAGACTGTAGAGGACTGGGATGAGCCTGATGGTAAGCGTCTTGTAGCAGTCGATTCCGATGACGAGGTAAGTAAAAAGCCAGTTTCTAAAGATAAAATAATAAAAATGAAAAGTCAAGAAACTGACTTATCAGTTTTAATTGATGAGAGAGTAAAATCACTTTTAGCCGAAAAATATAAAATTGTAAATAGTCCCATAACTAAATCGTCCGATAAAATTCAAATTGAAATTACGAATAAAGATTCAGGCACGAGTAGAAACTATAAGCTTTTGCTTAACTCCGCTTATGAGATATTTGAAGATTTTCTTACGTCTGAGTTAAAAACTAAAAAATTGGACTATGTATTAAATTCGGAAAAATGTAAAACTGTATCTGATGATAAACTGATTGAAGACAAGCATCGTGTCAGAGATATAATAATTAATCATATTGACATTACATATTACTCAAAGATTGTTGATTTAAAAGAACCTTTCGAAATACTTAAAAAATTAAAAGAATATAAAAGACTAGAGACGCGTACAACAAGTATCTCAGCTAAACGAGAGTTATATAATATGAAATATAAGCCAACTAAAGAAAGAGCGGCTGAATTTTGGGATAAGTTTGAAGAAAAAATCAGAATTTATGAAAGTATCCCTGATGCAGGAAAAATGCTAAAAAAGAGAAAAGAGACTTATTTTTACAAGCTGTTATAGATGCAGTTCCTAATATCAATGTTGCTGACTGTATCAGTAAGGAGTCAACAGGCAAAGAATTGTCGTACAAACAACTAAAAGATTTTGTTCTACAGGTTGAAGCTACTTTACCAGTTCAGGACCCACCAAGGGCTGCACTAGCGGCCACGAGAGGGTTTAAGAGGTCTGGTTTTCGAGGCAGAGGGTTCACAGCGACTAAAAAGTTAAGATGTTTCTCATGTGGAAAAAACGGACACAAGTCAGCTGACTGCCCGACTCCAGGCCGAGTACAATGCTATAAATGTAACCAAGTAGGCAATCATATTGCCAAGAACTGTACGCAGAAACGGAAACTGGAGAATGCCGAAGATCAGGAGAACGCGAAAAGACCGTTCAATGATGAACAATGGAACTCGGAGAGTTCAGAAACGCGACCTTGGAGAAATTTCCAACAACCCAGAGGTTATGGTACGAGAGGTTTCTCTCATTCTCAAAGTAATCGAGGAAACTATCGTGGACGAGGAACTCGAGGTCGCACGAATCATCCTTCAAATAGAAAATCAGCACTATTTTCAAGCGAGAATTTCAAAGGTATTGAGAATAAATGTTATTCAATAGATTTAACAAATAAAGTAATCGAGCGTGATAATTGCGAGAAAAGCGAAGCTATAGTTAAATTCATAGCTGATTCTGGTGCCACCGAGCACTTGAGTAAAACTAAACTAATTTTTGAACAATTAAATGAAGATAGAGTAAATTTAATAAAATGCGCAAACAAAGATAGTCAACTAAATACCTCAGGGATAGGTGCAATTAAAGTCTTAACTAAAGATAATAAAGAAATTGTTTTTAAAGATGTATTGTATTCCAAACATTTATCCGAGAATTTGTTATCGCTTAGACAGTTTGTAGATAAGGGACTTGAGATATATCTAAATAATAAAATAATTAATATTTATGATCCAATTTCAAAGAAAGACTTAATAAGTGGTATTTATAAAAAGCCATTTTGGGAAATAAAACTAAGAGTAGTTAAAGATAATGACGAGTTTAATAATCAGTTCCAGTCTGCTTTAATATGTGATGTAAATTTACTGCACAAATATAATACCAGAAGTAAAGACGAGTTCAGAGAAGTAAAAGAAAGACAAGTTACTAATGAAAGCTCAGATACGTTTAGAACATCTGAAGAAATTAAGCAAAATAACGACAAATTAAATGTAGAACCAGTCAATTTACTCAATAATATTCAATCAGACCTAGTAGCTACCTTGAATGATAGGAAAATAAAGTCTCTCACTGATGAACCCGACAAATTTGAAGAAATTACATATGTAGAAAAGAATGAATGTTATGATAAGAAAGTCAACAAAGCAATGTTATGGCATATACGTCTGGGTCATGCATCAATTAAATATTTAATTCACTTAGCAAAATTGTATCCAAATCTAATTGATAGTAAAGAGCTAGTAAATTGCAGTAGCATATTGGAATGTGAAACTTGTTTAATGTCTAAAAGTACGAAATTACCATTTCTCAAAGAAAGAACAAGAGCAATTAAACCTTTACAAATTATACATTCTGATACTATGGGACCTATTAGTCCAATTTCACATCCTAAAGGATATAAATTTGTTCTAACTTTAATTGATGATTTTTCAAGAACTGCTCTAGCGTATCCTATAAAATCGAAAAGCGACGTACCTCGATGTATCGAAATGGGTATTAACAGTTTGAGAAACGCTATAGGTTTTGACGAAAAGGTTTGCTTCTTAAGATGCGATAGAGGTACCGAATTTACAGGTATAGATACTGTTAATGTATTAAAAGATTTAGGAGCTGAATTGCAGTTAGCTTGTCCTGATACGCCAGAGCATAATGGGGCTGCTGAGCGTTTTAATAGAACTATAGAAACAAAAGTGAGAGCAATGATGTTCGATTCAGGATTACCACCGAGTATGTGGGACTTAGCAGTTAAGGCTTCTGCTTACACATATAATAGAACTCCGCACAAGTCTCTTGATATGAATATTCCCTTGCGAAAGTTGAATGAAAATTACAGTAGTGAAATAGGCCAATTAAAGAGATTCGGTTGCGTTTGTTATGTTAAAATACCTAGAAATACTGGACCTAAATTTGGCACTCAAGCTTTAAGAGGTTTTCTTGTAGGATATGTACAAGATGGGTATGTAATCTATGTTCCTGAACAAAATAAATTGTATGAGTCCAGACATGTGAGATTCATAGAAAAATTTGTATATAAGGATTATTTTAATAAAGACAAGACCTTAATCAATGATAAACTAGAGTTTGAAAACGTAGAAAAATCTGACGAAATAGAAACGGAAAGTATTAATAAAATAATAGGAAAGGAAAGAGAAATTTTAGAACTCCCTGCGAAACGGAAGAGAGGTAGACCACGTAAAGCTGACAATGAACCTAAAGTTCTGTATTTGTTGAAAGATAAGATAGAAAATGTAGAAATAAACGAAATAGAGAGTGACATTGCCTATCACGCATTATTAGCTAAAATACAAGGTGACCCTCAAACCTATAGAGAAGCGATAAACACTTCAGAGGGAGAATATTGGATAAAGGCAGTTCAGACTGAATTAAACGCTCTGAAAATTAAAGAAGTATATGAAATTGTTAAACGACCTGTGGCTAGTACAAATGGAAAAGGGGTTAATATAATAGATTCTCGATGGGTATTTAAAAGGAAAACAGATGAGTCAGGTAAAGAGAAATTTAAAGGTAGATTAGTGATTCGAGGTTTTAAAGATAAAAATATTTACGATTTGAGAGAAACATATGCTCCTGTTTCTAGATTATCTTTAGTCAGATCCTTTTTGTCTATTGCAAACAGATATGATTTAAAGTTAAAACAGTTAGATATTGAAACTGCGTTTTTATACGGTGAACTAGATGAAGAAATTTACATGGAAATACCTGAAGGAGTGATGATAAATCGAGAATTTAAACAAAATCATGTCTGGAAATTAAAGAAATCTTTGTACGTCTTGAAAATTAGTCCAAAGAAATGGAATGATAGATTTTCGCGTAGTATGAACGAAATGGGATTTTATTCTCACGAGTTAGATCCATGTTTATTTATAAAGACTGTGCTAAACAAAATTATAATTGTATTATTATATGTAGACGATATTTTATTGGGCGGTAGCGATTATACTGATTTAGAAAATGTTAAGAATAATTTAAATAAAGAGTTTAAGGTAAAGGACTTAGGTGAACCGAAAGAGTTCTTAGGTATTACGATTAAAAGAAACATACGAGAGCGAACCTTACAATTAAGTCAAGAAAAATTTATAGTAAAGATGCTCAAAAGATTCGGATTTGAGAAAACAAAACCGGTGTCATCACCAATAATTTCGACACAAGCGTCAAACCGTGAAAGGAAAAATAGAGAAATAAACACTATAAATTTGAATCTAGAGACTCCTAATCGACAATATCGAGAGCAGACATATCCTATGCGGTGAATGTATTAAGTAGACATCAGGTAAATCCTACGAGGTTAGAGTGGGACATGGCTAAAAGAGTCTTTCAATATTTAGCCGGAACTAGACATTATACCTTGATGTATAAATCACAGGTAAGCGATATTCAAGCATATTCGGATGCAAGTTTGACCGACTGTAAAGACTCGAAAACAACATGTGGGTACATAATTAAATTATTTGGGGATTCGGTAGCCTGGAGAACACATGTGCAACAAAGTGTAGCTCTGTCAACTTGTCAAGCCGAATATGTGGCAATGAGTGAAACGTGCCAAGAACTAATGGCTTTGCACAACTCTGTCAAATTTATTCTTAAAAGGGATCTTTATCCTATGATACTCTATTGTGATAATATGTCGGCCTTAGCTTGTGCTAAAACAAACGGAGGAAATCGGCTACGGCACATGGTTGAAAGAAGGGAACATTATATTAAAGAATGTGTTGATAAAAATTATGTTAAAATCTATTGGGTTAAATCTAAAGAGCAGGTTGCTGATATTTTTACGAAAGCTCTGACGCCGATAGTGCATGAACGGCTAACTTACGAATTACTTAATATGAATTGTTATTAATATTGTTTTCTTTTGTTACAGATCAAACTGATGAGTAGATGCTTGAAGATGAAAATAGTTATAAATCACCTGAAGAACAGTACCAGTAAACATTTTGTATTAGTTGTAAGTTAGTAATTGTAAACCTTCGGTTGCACTGATTGAGAGGGAGTGTAAGAATAAGCGGTACTATAGCAGAAATGTACAATCAGCGCCACCGACAGCGAGTTAGTAGCGGCGCGTATACGAATCTAGTAATCTCTCACGATCCACCGAAGTGAACGGACGCATTGTAGTGTATAGGACTGGTTAAAATAAACTTTCTTGATTTTTCTGTAATAGTATTTGTTTAGTTATTATATAGAACCCAACAATATATATATATCTATAATATATAAATATTTCGCCGCCGCCGCCGCCGCCGCCGTGTCTAAGAATTCAGAATTCAACATATATATATATATATGTTATATCTATATATGTCATATATATATATGTTATATATATATGACATATATATATGTTATATATATATGTCATATATATAAGTGTGTATGTGTGTGCGCGAGCGTGCGTGCGTGTGTGTGTGTGTGTGTGCGTGCGTGCGTGCGTGCATATGTGTGTGCGTGTGTGTGCGTGTGTGTGTGTGCGTGTGCGTGTGCGTGTGCGTGTGCGTGTGCGTGTGTGTGTGTATGTGTGTGCATGTACGTGTGCGTGTGTGTGTGTGTGCGTGTGCGTGTGCGTGTGCGTGTGTGTGTGTACGTGTTATTTGTTTTTTCAAGAATAGATAATATATGTAATTTTTCCGTGCGCACAAAAAAGTTGTGAATATAACTTGAAAGAATGTGTATTAGTTTACTTATTCCTGATAAAACTCATAAAATAAAAACGGACCTAAAATTTAATGTAATGTTTTTAAAAATATGCACAATTTTTCGAAGATAAAATAAATATTAAACAAGTATAACATACACTTTTCCAAATATCTATATGTGAAATATACAATATATTCAAATTAAATACATTAATTATTGCATTTTTAAGATAATTCTTTTATAAACAGTAATGGCAAAAGAAAATTCAAATTTTAACAGTGGCAATATAAAATACGAATTACATTTCAAAAGTTTTTCGAAAATTATTATTATAGTAGTATTTAATTTAAATATTATTCAAATCAAATTTAAAAATTGTATGGATATATAAGTAAGTAGATTACGTATATTTATATAAAACAATATTTTAAATAAACAAGTATGTATTTATTAGATACAAAAGGTTAATTAAGGAATGCCTTTGTTTATAATAATTAAAATAAATATATGGGCTCTGTAACTAAAGGGAAAAATAAATTGGATATAATTATGGATTAAAACGCAAATTTTGAAAGAGGGTGCAAATTACGAATTGCGGGAGAAATGGAAGAAACAGGTTTTTATTTATATACCGCTAACATATTATAAATAATTCTTTAAAACTAATACAAAAATTAATTTAATTAAGAAGAAAGTTTTATTACTCTAAAAGTACAAAATATTAATGACATGCAGAACTCTTGGCGATGACTTCAATAAATTAATTTTAGGAGGTAAAGTTCTATTTAGATCCGTTTAAAATAATCTAAAATTTTAATAGGTCTTTACTAAATACTACAATTAAGTATATGCACTTTACTATTTTTGGTAAGTTAATTGTTCATTACCATACATATGGGGTATTCCACGTGAAGTGGTCCGATAAAAATTTTAAAATGCACCAAATTTTGGGTACACATTGCAAATGTTTTTCAGAATACAGAAAAAAATTTTTAGGTACTGGTATTTATTAGCTCAAAAGTTATTCTAACCTCAAGAAGTGAACTTTTTCCAGTTTTTTTCAACAACAGCTGGGTTCATCGCTATTTAACCCAAAATCTATCAACTTTTACTATACAACATTATACGTAACATTCGTTGCTAATTATGTGTAGAATTTATTCTTCTGGATTAGAATTTCTAATCTCAAGCTCAATATTACTTAAACTACATGTCAAAATTCAACTTAAAAAAAAGTGTAAGTGCGCCACAATTGATTTTTTTATCCAAAAGTCTAAAAGAAAGCTTGGAGCAATACCTTTCAAATGGTCTGTAGCATTTTTATGGCCTTCAATTCTGTAAAAAGTTATGATAATTTAAAGAAAGACAAAAAATTCACAAAAATTAACATGGTATTTCCCATATAAATTTTTAAAAAAATATGGTGTTTCTTTAAATTATCATAACTTTTTACAGAATTGAAGGCCATAAAAATGCTACAGACCATTTGAAATGTATTGCTCCAAGCTTTCTTTTAGACTTTTGGATAAAAAATCAATTGTGGCAAACTTACACTCTTTTTAAGTTGAATATTGACATGTAGTTTATGTAACATTGACCTTAAGATTAGAAATTCTAACCCAGAAGGATAAATTCTACACATAATTAGCAACGAATGTTACAAATAATGTTGTATATTAAAAGTTGATAGATTTTGAGTTAAATAGCGATAAACCCAGCTGGTGTTGAAAAAAACTGGAAAAAGTTCACTTTTTGAGGTTATAATAACTTTTGAGCTAATAAATTCCAGTACCTACAAATTTTTTTCTGTATTCTGAAAAACATTTGCAATGTGTACTCAAAATTTGGTGCATTTTAAAATTTTTATCGGACCACTTCACATGGAATACTCCATATATATATTATATATATTACACCTTTGGGGTAAGTTATGTCCTAAAATACGTGAAAATTAGTGATTTTATGAGGTTTATGAGGCATAACTTACAACAGCGGTCTTGGGCAATAAGCTAACCCAAGGCATTCGAAAGCTCGCGAAAAATGTGAACTTTTGAGAGGTATTAGATTAAAATCGATTATGGTGTGGTAGCCTTTTTTTGATATTCAATATGTCCGGGTGTTCTATCTCTTCGAGATTTAAAATTAAGAATGTACCATGGTAGATAAGTTCTAAAGATTAATTTAAAACAAAAAGTTGTTTGTAATGTTTTTTTCAAAAAATTCAACAGATTTTGAGATAAATGGCTTAAAAAATAGAAATTTTTCTAAAAAATTGAAAAATTTCCACTTTTCATGGTCGAATAACTCTTAAGCAAATTATTTTTAAACACTTAAATTTTTTTTGTATGTTCTGGAAGATGTTTCCAGCCTTTTCTCAAATTTTGGAGTGATTTAAAAAGTTTTTCATCGTACCACTTGACGTGAAATAGACCATATATAGTATATATATAAGGTATGTATGTGGGGTGTGTGTGCGTGCGCGGATATTTATATATATATAGATATTTTAAAATCCAAATTTTGGGTACACTTGCAAATGTTTTCAGAATACAGAAAAAAATTTTTAGGTACTGTAAGATCTATTTGCTCAAAAGTTATTCTAACCTCAAAAGAGTGAACTTTTCCATATTTTTTTTCAACACCAGCTGGGTTACCGCGATATAACTCCAAATCTATCAACTTTTACTATAGAACATTATACGTACATTCGTTTCTAATTATATCGTAGAATTATTCTTCTGGGTTAGAATTTCTAATCTCAAGGTCAATGTTACATAAACTACATGTCAATATTCAACTTGAAAAAAGTGCAAGTGCGCCACATTTGATTTTTTCATGCAAAGTCTAAAAGAAAAGCTTGGAGCAATAACCTTTTCAAATGGTCTGTAGCATTTTTATGGCCTCCAATTCTGTAAAAAGTTATGACAATTTAAAGAAAGACAAAAAAATTTACAAAAATTAACATGGTAATTTCCCATTTAAATTTTTAAAAAAATTTCGTGTTTTCTTTAAATTGTCATAACTTTTTACAGATTGGAAGGCCATAAAAATGCTACAGACATTTGAAATGTATTGCTCCAAGCTTTCTTTTAGACTTTTGGATAAAAAACTCAAATTGTGGCAAACTTACACTTTTTTAAGTTGAATATTGACATGTAGTTTATGTAACATTGACCTTAAGATTAGAAATTCTAACCCAGAAGGATAAATTCTACACTAATTAGCAACGAATGTTACAATAATGTGTATATTAAAAGTTGATAGATTTGAGTTAATAGCGTAACCCAAGCTGGTGTTGAAAAAAACTTGGAAAAAGTTCACTTTTTGAGGTTATAATAACTTTTGAGCTAATAAATTCCAGTACCTACAAATTTTTTTCTGTATTCTGAAAAACATTTGCAATGTGTACTCAAAATTTGGTGGCTTTTAAAATTTTTATCGGACCACTTCACATGGAATACTCCATATATATATATTATATAATATTACACCTTTGGGTGTAAGTTATGTCCTAAAATACGTGAAAATTAGTGATTTTATGAGGTTTATGAGGCATAACTTACAACAGCGGTCTTGGCCAATAAGCTAACCCAAGGCATTCGAAAGCTCGCGAAAAATGTGAACTTTTGAGAGGTATTAGATTAAAATCGATTATGGTGTGGTAGCCTTTTTTTTGATATTCAATATGTCCGGGTGTTCTATCTCTTCGAGATTTTAAAATTAAGAAATGTAACCATGGTAGATAAGTTCTAAAGATTAATTTAAACAAAAGTTGTTTGTAATGTTTTTTCAAAAAATTCAACAGATTTTGAGATAAATGGCTTAAAAAATAGAAATTTTTCTAAAAAATTGAAAAATTTCCACTTTTCATGGTCGAATAACTCTTAAGCAAATTATTTTTAACACTTAAATTTTTTTTGTATGTTCTGGAAGATGTTTCCAGCCTTTTCTCAAATTTTGGAGTGATTTAAAATTTTCATCGTACCACTTGACGTGAAATAGACCATATATGTTATATTAAAGTATGTATGTGGGTGTGTGTGCGTGCGGCGGAATATTTATAATATATATATTTTAAAATTGTTTTTTCAAGAATACATAATATATGTATTTTTTCCTTGCGCAAAAAAAATTTTGATCATAACTTGAAAGAATGTGTATTAGTTTACTTATTCCTGATAAAACTCATAAAATAAAAACGGACCTAAAATTTAATGTAATGTTTTTAAAAATATGCACAATTTTTCGAAGATAAAATAAATATTAATCAAGTATAACATACACTTTTCCAAATATCTATATGTGAAATATACAATATATTAAAAATTAAATACATTAATTATTGCATTTTTAAGATAATTCTTTTATAAACAGTAATGGCAAAAGAAAATTCAAATTTTAACAGTGGCAATATAAAATACGAATTACATTTCAAAAGTTTTTCGAAAATTATTATTATAGTAGTATTTAATTTAAATATTATTCAAATCAAATTTAAAAATTGTATGGATATATAAGTAAGTAGATTACGTATATTTATATAAAACAATATTTTAAATAAACAAGTATGTATTTATTAGATACAAAAGGTTATTAAGGAATGCCTTTGTTTATAATAATTAAAATAAATATATGGGCTCTGTAACTAAAGGGAAAAATAAATTGGATATAATTATGGATTAAAACGCAAATTTTGAAAGAGGGTGCAAATTACGAATTGCGGGAGAAATGGAAGAAACAGGTTTTTATTTATATACCGCTAACATATTAAATAATTCTTTAAAACTAATACAAAAATTAATTTAATTAAGAAGAAAGTTTTATTACTCTAAAAGTACAAAATATTAATGACATGCAGAACTCTTGGCGATGACTTCAATAAATTAATTTTAGGAGGTAAAGTTCTATTTAGATCCGTTTAAAATAATCTAAAATTTTAATAGGTCTTTACTAAATACTACAATTAAGTATATGCACTTTACTATTTTTGGTAAGTTAATTGTTCATTACCATTTATAATTATTAAAATATAAATTTAAGCTTTATAGGAATTCATATAGTTTAAAATTTACAGTTAACATTTAATGTCTTTATTTTTTTTATTACTATTATTCTAATTTCATTATACTAAATTTTGGTAAAAACTTTTATTTATAAATTATAATCGTATTTAAAAAAAAATTCAATTTTTGGTATAAAACCCAATGCATTATAACAGTACCTCCTAGGTGTTGTGTGAATCGGGTTATTTCCAAGGTGTCCATGGTAGTGAAAAAGTAATATAATTTAAAACATTATTTAAAATAAATTTATTACGAAAAACCTTTTTCGAAATTAAAAATAGGGGGTTGGCGCGCGAAGCGCGCAGGGGGGCGAAGCCCCCCTGTATATATATATATATTTTAAAATTGTTTTTTCAAGTATACATAATATATGTATTTTTTCCTTGCGCAAAAAAAATTTTTGAACATAACTTGAAAGAATGTGTATTAGCTTACTCATTCTTGATAAACTCATAAATAAAAAACGGACCTAAATTTAATGTAATGTTTTTAAAAATATGCACAATTTTTCGAATATAAAATAAATATTTAAACAAGTATAACATACACTTTTCCAAATATCTACTATGTGAAATATACAATATATCAAATTAAATACATTAATTATTGCATTTTTTAAGATAATCTTTTATAAACAGTAATGGCAAAGAAAATTCAAATTTTAACAGTGGCAATATAAAATACGAATTACATTTTCAAAAGTTTTTTCGTAAAATATTATTATAGTAGTATTTAATTTAAATATTATTCAAATCAAATTTAAAAATTGTATGGATATATAAGTAAGTAGATTCGTATATTTATATCAAACATATTTTAAATAAACAAGTATGTATTTATTAGATACAAAAGGTTAATTAAGGAATGCCTTTGTTATAAATAATTAAAATAAATATATGGGCTCTGTAACTAAAGGGAAAATAAATTGGATATAATTATGGATAAAACGCAAATTTTGAAAGAGGGTGCAAATTACGAATTACGGGAGAAATGGAAGAAACAGGTTTTTATTTATATGCCACTAAAATTATATAAATAGTTCTATAAAATTAATAAAAGATAATAAAAAAATTTATTTATTTAAGAAGAAAGTCTTATTACTCTAAAAGTACAAAATATTAATGCCATAGAACTTTTGGCGATGATCCTTTGTCATTAAAGAAAGTAATTTAAGGAGGTGAAGTTCTATTTAGATCCGTTTAAAATATTCCAAAATTTTCATAAGTAGTTACTAAATACTACAATTTAGTAAGTATATGCACTTTACTATTTTTGGTAAGTTAATTTTTCATTAACATTTATAATTATTAAAATATAAATTTAAGCTTTATAGGAATTCATATAGTTTAAAATTTACAGTTAACATTTAATGTCTTTATTTTTTTTATTACTATTATTCTAATTTCATTATACTAAATTTTGGTAAAAACTTTTATTTATAAATTATAATCGATATGGGGTATTCCACGTGAAGTGGTCCGATAAAAATTTTAAAATGCACCAAATTTTGGGTACCACATTGCAAATGTTTTTCAGAATACAGAAAAAAAATTTTTAGGTACTGGTATTTATTAGCTCAAAGTTATTCTAACCTCAAGAAGTGAACTTTTTCCAGTTTTTTTCAACAACAGCTGGGTTCATCGCTATTTAACCCAAAATCTATCAACTTTTACTATACAACATTATACGTACATCGTTGCTAATTATGTGTAGAATTTATTCTTCTGGATTAGAATTTCTAATCTCAAGCTCAATATTACTTAAACTACATGTCAAAATTCAACTTAAAAAAAGTGTAAGTGCGCCACAATTGATTTTTTTATCCAAAAGTCTAAAAGAAGCTTGGAGCAATACCTTTCAAATGGTCTGTAGCATTTTTATGGCCTTCAATTCTGTAAAAAGTTATGATAATTTAAAGAAAGACAAAAATTCACAAAAATTAACATGGTA
This sequence comes from Theocolax elegans, assembly GCA_026168455.1. Lineage (NCBI taxonomy): Eukaryota > Metazoa > Arthropoda > Insecta > Hymenoptera > Cerocephalidae > Theocolax > Theocolax elegans. The sequence goes on from CM047427.1 coordinate 47,016,345, forward strand.
TTTCCCATATAAATTTTTAAAAAAATATGGTGTTTCTTTAAATTATCATAACTTTTTACAGAATTGAAGGCCATAAAAATGCTACAGACCATTTGAAATGTATTGCTCCAAGCTTTCTTTTAGACTTTTGGATAAAAAATCAATTGTGGCAAACTTACACTCTTTTTAAGTTGAATATTGACATGTAGTTTATGTAACATTGACCTTAAGATTAGAAATTCTAACCCAGAAGGATAAATTCTACACATAATTAGCAACGAATGTTACAAATAATGTTGTATATTAAAAGTTGATAGATTTTGAGTTAAATAGCGATAAACCCAGCTGGTGTTGAAAAAAACTGGAAAAAGTTCACTTTTTGAGGTTATAATAACTTTTGAGCTAATAAATTCCAGTACCTACAATTTTTTTCTGTATTCTGAAAAACATTTGCAATGTGTACTCAAAATTTGGTGCATTTTAAAATTTTTATCGGACCACTTCACATGGAATACTCCATATATATATTATATATATTACACCTTTGGGGTAAGTTATGTCCTAAAATACGTGAAAATTAGTGATTTTATGAGGTTTATGAGGCATAACTTACAACAGCGGTCTTGGGCAATAAGCTAACCCAAGGCATTCGAAAGCTCGCGAAAAATGTGAACTTTTGAAAGGTATTAGATTAAAATCGATTATGGTGTGGTAGCCTTTTTTTTGATATTCAATATGTCCGGGTGTTCTATCTCTTCGAGATTTTAAAATTAAGAAATGTAACCATGGTAGATAAGTTCTAAAGATTAATTTAAACAAAAGTTGTTTGTAATGTTTTTTCAAAAAATTCAACAGATTTTGAGATAAATGGCTTAAAAAATAGAAATTTTTCTAAAAAATTGAAAAATTTCCACTTTTCATGGTCGAATAACTCTTAAGCAAATTATTTTTAACACTTAAATTTTTTTTGTATGTTCTGGAAGATGTTTCCAGCCTTTTCTCAAATTTTGGAGTGATTTAAAATTTTCATCGTACCACTTGACGTGAAATAGACCATATATATGTATATATATAAATGTATGTATGTGGGTGTGTGTGCGTGCGGCGGAATATTTATATAATATATATATATTTTAAAATTGTTTTTTCAAGTATACATAATATATGTATTTTTTCCTTGCGCAAAAAAAAATTTTTGATCATAACTTGAAAGAATGTGTATTAGCTTACTCATTCTTGATGAAACTCATAAAATGTTTAAACGTATACTCAATAATATCATAACGGATCTAAAATGCATATAAAAATAAATATTAATCAAGTATAACATACACTTTTCCAAATATCTATATGTGAAATATACAATAAGTTAAAAATTAAATATATTAATTATTGCATTTTTAAGATAATTCTATTATAAACAGTATAGGCAAAAGAAAATTCAAATTTTAACAGTGGCAATATAAAATACTAATTATATTTCAATAGATTTTCAAAAACTATTAATTTAGGAGCATTTAATTTAAATATTTTTTTATTAATATTTCAAAATTAAATGGATATATAAGTGAGTAGATTATGTATATTTATAGAAAACAATATTTTAAATAAACAAGTATGTATTTATTAGAAACAGAAGGTTTTCTAAGGAATGAATTTGATTATAATAATGAAGATAATATATGGGCTCTGTAACTAAAGGAAAAAATAAATTGGATAAAATTATGGATTAAAACACAAATTTTGAAAGAGGGTGCAAATTACGAATTACGGGAGAAATGGAAGAAACAGGTTTTTATTTATATGCCACTAAAATTATATAAATAGTTCTATAAAATTAATAAAAGATAATAAAAAATTTATTTATTTAAGAAGAAAGTCTTATTACTCTAAAAGTACAAAATATTAATGCCATAGAACTTTTGGCGATGATCCTTTGTCATTAAAGAAAGTAATTTAAGGAGGTGAAGTTCTATTTAGATCCGTTTAAAATATTCCAAAATTTTCATAAGTAGTTACTAAATACTACAATTTAGTAAGTATATGCACTTTACTATTTTTGGTAAGTTAATTTTTCATTAACATTTATAATTATTAAAATATAAATTTAAGCTTTATAGGAATTCATATAGTTTAAAATTTACAGTTAACATTTAATGTCTTTATTTTTTTTATTACTATTATTCTAATTTCATTATACTAAATTTTGGTAAAAACTTTTATTTATAAATTATAATCGTATTTAAAAAAAAATTCAATTTTTGGTATAAAACCCAATGCATTATAACAGTACCTCCTAGGTGTTGTGTGAATCGGGTTATTTCCAAGGTGTCCATGGTAGTGAAAAAGTAATATAATTTAAAACATTATTTAAAATAAATTTATTACGAAAAACCTTTTTCGAAATTAAAAATAGGGGGTTGGCGCGCGAAGCGCGCAGGGGGGCGAAGCCCCCCTAGTATATATATATATATGGGGTATTCCACGTGAAGTGGTCCGATCAAAATTTTAAAATGCACCAAATTTTGGGTACACTTTGCAAATGTTTTTCAGAATACAGAAAAAAATTTTTAGGTACTGGAATCTATTTGCTCAAAAGTTATTCTAACCTCAAAAAGTGAATTTTTCCATATTTTTTTCAACACCAGCTGGGTTTACCGCTATATAACTCAAAATCTATCAACTTTTACTATAGAACATTATACGTAACATTCGTTTCTAATTATATCTAGAATTTATTCTTCTGGGTTAGAATTTCTAATCTCAAGGTCAATGTTACATAAACGACATGTCAATATTCAACTTGAAAAAAGTGCAAGTGCGCCACCTTTGATTTTTTCATGCAAAAGTCTAAAAGAAAGCTTGGAGCAATACCTTTCAAATGGTCTGTAGCATTTTTATGGCCTCCAATTCTGTAAAAAGTTATGACAATTTAAAGAAAGACAAAAAATTTACAAAAATTAACATGGTAATTCCCATTTAAATTTTTAAAAAAATTTCGTGTTTCTTTAAATTGTCATAACTTTTTACAGAATTGGAGGCCATAAAAATGCTACAGACCATTTGAAAGGTATTGCTCCAAGCTTTCTTTTAGACTTTTGGATGAAAAAATCAAAGGTGGCGCACTTGCACTTTTCTCAAGTTGAATATTGACATGTAGTTTATGTAACATTGACCTTGAGATTAGAAATTCTAACCCAGAAGAATAAATTCTAGATATAATTAGCAACGAATGTTACATATAATGTTCTATAGTAAAAGTTGTTAGATTTTGAGTTATATAGCGGTAAACCCAGCTGGTGTTGAAAAAAATATGGAAAAATTCACTTTTTGAGGTTAGAATAACTTTTGAGCAAATAGATTCCAGTACCTAAAAATTTTTTTCTGTATTCTGAAAAACATTTGCAAAGTGTACCCAAAATTTGGTGCATTTTAAAATTTTGATCGGACCACTTCACGTGGAATACCCCATATATATATATATTATATAATAGTATAAAATATAACAATTTGTAGTGTAAAAGCATAGAAATCATGTTTTGCATAAACAAAAGAAAGAATATGAAAACAAATGTAACGGAAATAAATCCTGTGTATTATAAGTATTAATAAATAATTTTACTAAGTAATATAGTTAGACGCTCTTACTAAGTAGTTATATAAACTATTTTTGAAAAAATTTACTGTAGTACTTAAGCGTAATTCAGTGGGTAGTGAATCCCAGAGGTCCATAGCCTGAATTGTGAAAGAGTTTTGGTAAATGGAAGTAGTAGCTAGGGGGCGTTCAAAACAAGACTATTTAACATGCTCAGAGCAACGCACCTCACTGTTGGGAGGTGGTAATAACGCTATTTAATAATCAGGTTTATTTGTAGTTAAGGGGATGCCGCATTACCGACATATTTGATTTTTCACATTAAATCTTCAGTTTATCTTTTATTCCAATTGTGCGTGCATAGATACATTCTACATGATTTGCAGATTGTGTGTCAACCCGCAGAATTTTAAAATTCGACATATTCATTTAATTAAATGAAAAATAGTTTGTAAAAACTGCAATGTCGGTAAACAGTTACAATTTTTAGTACATTACAATTTTTCATTTAGATAAGGAAATGTATCGAATTATAAGATTCTGCAAGTTGACGCACAATCTGTTAATCGTGCAGAATGTACCTACACGGAGAAAAATTTCTTACGTTTAACCTATAAAATTGAAGTGTTCTCTAACCAAGCGTATGTTTATAGTTTAATTCCGTGGCGTTACAGGTTTAACCTATGAAGTTTGATGTCTTTAATGTGTAGCATCCATTTCACATAGGTTGAAACTGTGAGCGCATTAGAACGAATCTTAATACGCTTAGGTTAAAACTATACTCATACGCATGGTTAGAGAACACTTCAATTTTATAGGTTAAACGCAAGAAATTTTTCTCCGTGTATGATCGCAAAATCGGGATAAACGAAAATCTCAACATTTAATTTGAAAAATCAATTCGGTAATTTCGGTAAAACCCAAAAAATACAATCTCCTATCTTCCACATACAACCTGATAGTTTTTGATAATAAGGCTGGAGTCTGGTATCCTTCTTTAGCCTAGAAATATATCGTACACAAGTATCAAGCAGACGTTAAAGTTTCAGATTTAAATATTCAGGCAAGTCACTATAAACATTACAGGCACAATTCAGGTGGGGAAGAATAAGCGAAGATTCTAGTTTCTTCCTAATGGTGAAAGAAAGAAAATTACCTTTATTACGCAATTTATGTAAGACTCCATGGACTCGGGATACGATGTTAGGAACTTGGGATTTCCATTGTAAATTTTCGTTGATAATAAGACCTAAATTGCAATCTAAGCTGACGAGTCCGCCAAATATGCTCATATTAATTTTATAAAAATAATAATACTAAAAAGAACAACTTTTCCCAATAATACTACTGTGGAAACAGACATATAAACTGACAGGCACTTGCGAATTGCGGTAGTGCCTAAGAATACAATACTTGAAAATTTTATACCTGATTTGACGACTTTCTTTAATTTTAATTTGTAAAAGTATAAAAACTTTAATTTTAAAGTATTTATATATATATTCTACATTTATTATTGGTTTAATAGTAATATGAAACTTATAGTCGCCAAGATTTTACATTTTAGAAATGCTTTTCTTTTAGAAATTTCACAAACTTTTTGGAGGTTAAAAAGTTTTTCGTACAATGAGCTTCAGGCCGAAGCATACTTTCAAAACGACTATTACCGCCAGACTGAGACCGATTACGCTGCCGTTTGCGGCTTCCTCTTCGACCTGCAATCTCAGTTCAGGCCATCATCCGACCGCTCCGATCGCACTGCGTTGGAAGCCGCTGCAATTACAAAATGCAGCGCTGTAAAGTTACCATGTGTCCAGCTCGACACATTTGACGGATTGAGTCAATCCTACGAGCCATTCCGAGACATGTTTGTCTCCCTAACACATGATGACACAACGCTCACGGACGTAGAAAAACTGTTTTACTTGAAAACTCACTTGACTGGGGATGCAAAAAGAGCACTTGATCATCTCCAGATAACAGCTACCAACTACAAAATCGCGTGAGATACACTCCTTTCCCGCTATGACCAACATCGATTATTAATACAGGGCTACTTGAGGGCTCTTATAAGCCAACGCCCCATCAAAAGTGAGTCCAGACGTGAGCTTCAGGGTCTCATCGATCGTTTCGAAAGTCACCGGAATTAGCTGCTTGCCTTGGGTCGACCTGTCAAAATGTGGGACGACTGGTTCGTATGCATTGCTTCATCTGCCGTCGATCCCACCACCAGACGTGCGTGAAATGCAAAATTCCTGAAGCGACGGTGCCAAGCCCTAAAGTCGATCGAATCCGATCGATCCCTCGTTTCATCCGCACCACCGGGGAACTCCTTCCCTTCACGAAAGACCACTAGGTTCGCCCTAGCAACCTCTGTAGGCTCACAGTGCTCAATGTACTTCCAATCGCATCACATCGGGCAGTGTGCCTCCTTTCAACGACTGTCGCCTCCAGAACGTAAACGCCATATTTACGGCCGCAGACTATGTTACAACTGTTTCCGTGAAGGCCACTCCTCGAGAGTATGCCCCTCAACAGACTCATGCGATCCTGTCAAAAGAGACACCACTCACTCATTCATGAGTGTTTCGCGAAACGATCGGATCAGCCAGCCGATGAAGAAACTCCAAAAAAAAGTCGCTTAAGTGTTGAAGATCCCCTTTCGCGGGTGTCAGAGTCCCAGATCGATCCAGAGCCATCTCCACAGCTCTGACTAGCCGTCTTGCCCACGACCCGTGTTGTCAACGGAGACGGGAAGCAGAAGCGGGTGACTGTCCGAGCTTTACTAGATCCGTGTTCCGGCACAACCATAGTAACCACGACTCTGGCTCGCCGACCGGGTGATCGTTTAAAACACATCTGCATGCCCGTCTCAGGAGTATCCGGAGCAACGGTAAGCTCAGCCCAGCTGAGGACCCGCATACATCTTCAAGATCCCACGAAGCCAACGCTGTGGTGGATAGAGGTCTACGGGGTCCGAAGCATTGGCATCGTCACACCCACCAGAAATACAAGCAGCCAAATTTCATTGGTCGAAGGAGTCCCTCTCGTGGATCCGAAATTCAGGGAACGACAGGGCATTGACATAATTTTAGGAGCAAATGTATTTAACCGAGCCATCCTTCCCGGCGTGATTCGAGGGGCCTTCTTCGTCGCCCAGCAGACGGTCTTCGGCTGGACCATCTCTGGTACTATTCCTTTGGAATCTGCAGCTCTGCAAGCCGTGGCCACCACGATTGCCCATGAACCAATTCAAGAGATCGGCTCTCACGAGAAACTGGTGAATTTGGTCCAGAGGTTCTGGGCCACAGAAGAGATCCCTCAACTGACTAGGCGATCGAAAGAAGACTTCTCCACCTACACACGGACTCGACATGGACGCTATATAGTTCCCCTCGTGATAAGGGACGACGATCTCCAACTACTAGGGGAGAGCCTCCCGCAAGCTCGACTGGCGCTGTCGTCATTGCACAGGGGGATGCAAAGGGGCCCTCAACTCGCCGAAGAGTGCAGGAGGTTCTTGGAAAATTATTTGAGTCTAGGTCACATGCGACTCCTCACGCCGAAGGAGCTGACGCAGACCAACGTGAAGGCGAACTACCTTCCGTACCATGCAATATGACAACGCAGCGATGACGGGCCCAAATTGCGGATCGTCTTCAACGCGTCGCACCCCACCTCCACCGGACGCAGGGCCCAAACTTCAGGGGGAACTCGCAGCCATTATAACCAAGTGGAGACGGTATCGAGTCGCCTTCTGTACGGACAGCAAGATGATGTTCCGCCAGATCCGAGTGGTCGAACAGCACTCACATCTACAACGGATTATCTAGACTCCTTCCACGAATGACCGTGTTCATCATTACGCGCTCCAGACGGTCACGTACGGGAAAAGCTGCGCACCATACCTGGCCCTCCCCACCTTAAAACAACTGTGCGCTGACGAAGGAGAGCAATTTCCGGAAGCAGTCGACGTCGTCAGCAATGAGATCTATGTGGACGATCTCCTGACTAGAGCCGATGACCTAAGTTCCGCTCGACGCCGCCGAGCTCAGCTGGTGCAACTCCTCATGGCTAGCGGCTTTGAGTTAAAGATGTGGGTTTCCAGTTGCCCAGAGCTTCTCGACGAAATAGACTCAGCCGACAGGCTGCGCCCAAACTGGCTCCAGCTTCCATCAGAGACTTTCAAGGTCAACCCACTCACAAAAAAAAGGATACTGGCTGGTTTGACCAGAATCTTCGATCCAGCCGGTTGGCTCGCCCCCCTCACCAACACTGCAAAATTAATCATTCAGGACCTTTGGCGAGGCCAGTTTGACTAGGACGAGACATTGCCGCAGCCATGGGAAGGCAAGGGGCGACGATTCGGGGAAGACGTGAAGAACGTGGGGCAGCTAACGCTTCCACGCTGGATTGGGACATTGAATTCGAGCCGCGTTCAGCTCCACGCCTCTGCGGATGCAAGTCGTAGGGTTATGGCCGCCGTTGTATACTCACCACCAATTGCGCCGCAGCTCGCAGCGGCCCACCTAGATTGGGGACTCATCGAGGAACTCGCTCAAGAGGATATCACCTGGAAATTTATCCCACCAGCTACCTCCCACTTTGGGGGTATCTGGGAGGCCGGAGTGAAGTCGACCAAATCACACTTACGTCGTGTAATTGGACCTCGCAAGCTGACCTTTGAAGAGATGGGCATGCTTCTCGCCGAGATAGAGATGGTCCTGAACAGCCGACGAAGTGGATGATATTGACGCCCTCACACCAACCCATTTTATCACGGGTGGTCCATTGACGACTATCCCACGCCCATCAACCGAAGAAATCAACCTGGACCACCGGAAACATTGGGAGCTAATGAAAGGCCTCCGTGACAATTTCTGGGGACGCTAGACGAGAGAGTACCTCAACATACTCCAACAAAGGGTCAAATGGACAACTCCCCGGCCCAACATCGCCGTGGGAGACCTGGTCATCTTGCTAGACCCATCGCTGATCAGGTCGGATGGAAGATGGTCCTGGGCTGAGTAATCGAGACACACCCAGGATCCGACGGATATACCAGAGTCGTGACAGAAAAAACTGCTCAAGGTACTTACAAAAGACCCATAACAAAATTGGCCCAACTGCCAATCTCAACCGAGTAACCGGCCCATTTACGGCCCGTGTTCATGTCAGACCAAGGGCTGAACAGCCAGTTCGTTCACGGAACGAGGCGGGCGGGATGTTGGGAAATCTCGGAAAAGCCGCGCTGTTCATCCCCTCCTTGATTCCAAGTGGTGGCGCTGCCATCTGAGTTCGGTATAAAAAGGCCGCCAAGAGCTCTGTCCCCATGTGTTCATTATCTGTCTGGCGTTCGCTGGAAGTCGACGAATCGGAAAGCCACATTGTTCTTCTTTTTCAGTTATCTTGGTCAATTATTCTATAGTATTAATAATAAATTAAATTAATAAAATATTACTTATGTCAACTGTAGTATAACTAAATTAATTAATATTTTTATCGGTCTTACAGTCAATAACAAATTAAATATATGGGCAGTCAGATTGCCCCTACATATAATCACTCCCGAAGAATCAATAAAAATAAAAATAAAAATAAAAAATAAAAAAATTAAAAACTCTAACTAAAAATAAAACAAATTATTAATAAAGCAATCTGACTGCCCCCCTGCACCAAAAATCTACTCACCCCAAATATGTTGTCCGACATTTCGAGCTCGCTGCTGCTCCTCATCAGGGACTGAAATGAAAAACCATTCCACACCGATATTTATACCCTCAAAAAAGGCCTCCCCACTCCAAGGACCCACACCCAAACAAATTCACACTAATAAACTAAGTTAAGTTAAGATAGGATAATAAATCTTATTTAATTTACTTGATTCCAACATTAAATTAACATTCTTATCATTCCTAAATATATGAATATTCTCAAGACTTTCTCTTTTAAATTTATTCATAATATTTTGTTCTAAAATTTCTACATTATTAAAATCAAATAAATGAACAAAATCTAAACAATACTGTTTCAAACCCGAAGCGACAGATACATTCCTCAAGCTATATTTATGTTCATAAATTCTCTTTTTCAAATGTCTACTAGTTTGACCAATGTAACACTTATCACAATCAATACAATTTATTTTATAAACAACTCCAGATTTATCATCTTTTCTATCTCTATCCTTACAATTATTAAACAAAAAACTTAAATTATTAATATTTCTAAAGAAAACTTGAATATCTAGTTTTTTAAATTCTTTTCTTATTCTTTCAGATAAATCTCTAACATACGGTATAACAACAAATGCATCATTTTTAATATCAACTCTAACTTTTAATTTACTATTATAAATTTGATTCACTCTCTCTTCAATCACTCTATTAATCAAATCTATCGGATAATTATTATTAACAAAAGTTTTTTTAACTAAATCCAAATTTACTTTTCTAAAGTCACCGTGTGACAGTTTAACGGCACGGTCAATAACACCTTTCAACGCACCAATCTTGTCACTGAACTGGTGATGAGAATGGAAATTTTATATTTAATGGAATATATCATTAACAAAATCTAAAGGAACGTTCGTAAACGAAGATACAACATCCAATGAGATCATTTTACAATTATTCGGAATAATCATATCTTTCATCCTATTATAAAAACTCCAACTATCTTTAATATAGGAATTTGTTTTACCAACTAGATTGAGTCAGTGTCAGCGCGCCAAGGTGTCATTGTGCCAGGGCCGCTAGAACGGTCTGTTCGCGCGAGTTTGGGAGGGAGTCTGTCGCGACAAGAAGGCTTTCCAACTTGACTAAATTTACGCAGTAAATTCAAATTTGTGCGCTGGTTAAGCAAATTTCTTTTGTCTGTGTTTATATCATAAAATCGCATGAGAGAAAATTCATGTTTAGGGCCTATCACCCTATCAATGAGTTGCTGGAACGTAGCGGGCCTCCCCGCCACGCCGTACGGCATACGAGTAAACTCATATAAGCCTAAGCCAGGCACCGTGAAAGCCGTCAGATGTTCCGATCCCTTTTTCATCGGAATCTGATGGTATGCGCTGCTTAAATCCAGCGTGCTTATGTAGCGTGCCCTTTGAAGTTTACGCAAAATAATCTCCATATAGGGAAGCGGATAAGCGCAGGTCTTCGAGACGGAATTGAGCTTTCGGTAGTCGATGCAGAATCTATAGGTACCGTTAGATTTCCGCACCATGACTACTGGGCTCGACCACTCGCTCGTTGACGGGCGAATTATCCCCGCGTCAAGCATCTGTTGCACTTGAGCGTGCATCTGCGCGCCAAGGTGTCATTGTGCCAGGGCCGCTAGAACGGTCTGTTCGCGCGAGTTTGGGGAGGTGAGTCTGTCGCGACAAGAAGGCTTTCCAACTTGACTACATTTACGCAGTAATTCAAATTTGTGCGCTGGTTAAGCAATTTCTTTGTCTGTGTTTATATCATAAAATCGCATGAGAGAAAATTCATGTTACTAGATGTAACTTAATTTAAATACTAATTTATATATTATGTAATTATGCAGTAGCTAAGTGAATAAATCATAAAGAAATTATGAAATTATTAACGTGTTGAAAATAATGATGGCGTTAAGCTACATTTACATGGAATGAATCATATAGATTAAAATATAATTATTAAATATTTGTATTTATTTTTATAGTATATATTGGCAAAAAGATTCTTCTTATTTTTCACTAATTATATTATTTTTAATATTAATTAAGCATCTCCCAATGAAGTGCGGATTCATTTGGTTTGTATGATGATTATATATGTATGTATGTGTATATATATATATATATATATATATATATATATATATATATATTGAATCGTTTTCATTACATGATAAAATTGTATTACACTCTTAACAATAACGATTACTGCAATAGCATAATAGTAAGATTTAATTATAAAAATAATCTTTGCTAAAAAATAAATTCGCACATTTATGAGTGAATTTTTGTGGCTTATATAAGCTAAGTAGACAGATGCGCATAATAGTGTCCTTTTGATTGTATACTCACGCGCGTAATTAAATAGTGCTGCAGGTACCGTTTAAAAAAGTCATGTTTTGGTGGCTTTTGAAAATACAAAAATGCAAACAAAAAATGCGTGTGTCGTTTCAAATGATATACTTAATATTAATGCAGTTACTTGATAAGATTTAAAGTTTATATTTATTATTTCTTACTATAAAGACACGATTTATTACAATGTAAACTTATGCACATTTTAATATAATAATTGATATAATATATAAAATATATGTACGTATATATGAATCACTCCATGTAAATGTAGCTTAACGCAATCATTATTTTCAACACGTTAATAATTTCATAATTTCTTTATGATTTATGTACTTAGCTACTGCATAATTACATAATATATAAAATTAGTATTTAAATCAAGGTACATCTAATATTATGAAAGCCTTCTTGACAGACCCCCTCCCAAACTCGCGCGAACAGACCTTTCTAGCGGCCCTGGCACAATGACACCTTGGCGCGCTGACACTGACTCAATCTAGTTGGTAAAACAAATTCCTATATTAAAGATAGTTGGAGTTTTTATAATATGATGAAAGATATGATTATTCCGAATAATTGTAAAATGATCTCATTGGATGTTGTATCTTCGTTTACGAACGTTCCTTCAGATTTTGTTAATGATATAATAATAGAAAAATGGTCATATATTAGTTTATATACTATTTTAGATATTAATGAATTTACCAAAGCACTTAATTTAGTATTTAATAATACATTTTTTTCTTTTGATAAAGATTTTTATGAACAAAGATATGGTTGCCCAATGGGATCACCGTTGTCACCTGTAATAGCTAATTTAGTAATGGAAAAGTTAGAGGGTAACCAATGATTTTTATTAGATTTGTTGATGACATCTTTACGATAGTACCTGAATGATTTGTTGATAAAATGGTTGATGGTTTTAATTCAATTCATGATAGAATTAAATTTACAGTAGAGATTGAGATTGATAAAAAATTAATTTTTTTAGATATTAAAGTTATTAGAGATGATAAAAATAAAGTTAAATTAAATTGGTATAAAAAGCCTACTTGGTCGGATAGATTTTTAAATTTCCATTCTCATCACCAGTTCAGTGACAAGATTGGTGCGTTGAAAGGTGTTATTGACCGTGCCGTTAAACTGTCACACGGTGACTTTAGAAAAGTAAATTTGGATTTAATTAAAAAAACTTTTGTTAATAATAATTATCCGATAGATTTGATTAATAGAGTGATTGAAGAGAGAGTGAATCAAATTTATAATAGTAAATTAAAAGTTAGAGTTTATATTAAAAATGATGCATTTGTTGTTATACCGCATGTTAGAGATTTATCTGAAAGAATAAGAAAAGAATTTAAAAAACTAGATATTCAAGTTTTCTTTAGAAATATTAATAATTTAAGTTTTCTGTTTAATAATTGTACGGATAGAGATAGAAAGGATGATAAACCTGGAGTTGTTTATAAAATAAATTGTATTGATTGTGATAAGTGTTACATTGGTCAAACTAGTAGACATTTGAAAAAGAGAATTTATGAATATAAATATAGTTTGAGAAACGTATCTGTCGCATCGGGTTTGAAACAGCATTGTTTAGATTTTGTTCATTCATTTGATTTTAATAATGTAGAAATTTTAGAACAAAATATTATGAATAAATTTAAAAGAGAATGTCTTGAGAATATTCATATATTTAGGAATGATAAGAATGTTAATTTAATGTTAGAGTCAAGTAAATCAAATAAGATTTATTATCCTATCTTAAATTAACTTAGTTTATTGGTGTGAATTTGTTTGGGTGTGGGTCCTTGGAGTGGGGAGGCCTTTTTTGAGGGTATAAATATCGGTGTGGAATAGTTTTTCATTTCAGTCCCTGATGAGGAGCTGCAGCGAGCTCGAAACGTCGGACAACATATTTGGAGTGAGTAGATTTTTGGTGCAGGGGGGCAGTCAGATTGCTTTATTAATAATTTGTTTTATTTTCAGTTAGAGTTTTTAATTTTTTATTTTTTATTTTTATTTTTATTATTATAGATTCTTCGGGAGTGATTATAAGTAGGGGCAATGTGAATACCCATATATTTAATTTGTTATTGACTGCAAGACCGATAAAAATATGAATTAATATAATAAATTAAAGTTCACCCGTTTCAAGATTAGTGTTTTCATTTACACCAGGACCTTCCTGTCAGAACTAGTAAGTACGATACCCCCCCCCCCTCCCGGAATAATTATTATCAACATTATAAATAAATTAATATCGGTTTAGATTATAATTTTGATAAATAGTTTAACATAATTTCGATATATAAGATTTATCGGGCTTTGCGAACCAATATGCTTTATTAAGCGAAGCTTTTCCAAAAATTAAAAAAATTATAAATTGGGGTTTCGACCACAGCTTTCTAGCTTTCGTCTCTTCAGTAAGGAGCTAGATGCCTTCCTTAGACGCCCGTCGCAGATGGAAAGCGATATCAAATGGATGTTAATGCGGCTATACTTTTGCCTTGTACTAGCCTGTTCCTATAGCTGGTAGAGAGAACAGTCGAATCCCCCTGAAGGAGAGAACTCCCACCAACCTGAGTACCAACCTACATAACATAACTCCATAACATAACACCATAATACATAAATACACCAACCTAGTTTAAGATAATATTATACTTAAGAATCATTTTTGAATCTATAAATAAAAAATATTTTAATCTTTTGTACCAGTTTTACTAAGGAGCTTATACATATAAGGGTGGTGAACAAAAACATCCAAACTTAACATTGTTTCTTTTTTTAAATAATGTTAGTAAACATGACTTTTAAAAGATTCATATTACTCAGAATTGGAATTGATTTGTCAGCTAGCTGGCATAACTTATTGTGATATCTAGGATACGAGAGCATTTAATAGACTGACAAGAATTATACAAAATATTGTAAGAATTTTCATGAATAAAAATGTTATAATTCAGTAATTTTTAACGTGTTGGTTAAGAAGGTATATTTAATTATTTAGATTACAATTTACAAGTTTAATGCGTCTCGAGTATGATCAGAGCGCATGTGTCCATCCAGTGTTAATCCACTAGATGTGTTAATTCGATGACTGAGTCTTGCTAGCAACTGCGATACGCTAGGTCGCACGAGAATGTAAAATTGATTGTATACAATATACGATGATACGAATCTCACTGCTTTATTATTTATCCCTTCTTATACCTTCATAATATATGAATTACATTAAAACGGAGATTTCAAATGTATTTAATAATTGTGGATATTTAACAAAAATATAGTTTATAATCTTCTGCTGTTTAGTAAAAAATATTGTCTTACCTATTCTATGTGGATGAAGTATTGCACTTTGAAACATCTCTATACTTCTCAGTTTCCCCTATACAATTTAAATTATTGTGAATGTCCTAAAAAATATAAATTGTTTTGAAACATCGTTATGAACTAAAGACTAAGAATTTATAATTTAGAAAATACACGATACATTATTAAACATTAAATATTTTGTTTCTAATATCTGCAAATGACTGTTATACATATATACATAGATACATATGTATGTATGTAACTTCGCCACCTTTGATTTTTTCATCCAAAAGTCTAAAAGAAAGCTTGGAGCAATACCTTTCAAATGGTTTGTAGCATTTTTATGGCCTCCAAATCTGTAAAAAGTTATGACAATTTAAAGAAAGACAAAAAAATCACAAAAATTAACATGGTAATTCCCATTTAAATTTTTAAAAAAATTTCGTGTTTCTTTAAATTGTCATAACTTTTTACAGATTTGGAGGCCATAAAAATGCTACAGACCATTTGAAAGGTATTGCTCCAAGTTTTCTTTTAGACTTTTGGATGAAAAAATCAACGGTGGCGAAGTTACACTTTTTTCAAGTTGAATATTGACATGTAGTTTATGTAACATTGACCTTGAGATTAGAAATTCTAACCCAGAAGAATAAATTCTAGATATAATTAGCTACGAATGTTACATATAATGTTCTATAGTAAAAGTTGATAGATTTTGAGTTATATAGCGGTAAACCCAGCTATTGTTGAAAAAAATATGGAAAAATTCACTTTTTGAGGTTAGAATAACTTTTGAGCAAATAGATTCCAGTACCTAAAAATTTTTTCTGTATTCTGAAAAACATTTGCAAAGTGTACCCAAAATTTGGTGCATTTTAAAATTTTGATCGGACCACTTTACGTGGAATACCCCATATATATATATATATATATATATATATGGATGGTTCTCTGTGACATCGAAGATGAAAAAAATAAATATTGCTATAACTGTGGGAATATGTTTTAGGGGTATCCAGTAGTTCTCCTGAATTTTTTCAGTTTTTTTCTGGGCCATTATTTTAAGTTACAGAGAGTCAAAGTTGACATTTTAGCTTAATAAAATATTACTTATGTCGACTGTAGTATAACTAAATTAATTAATATTTTGATCGGTCTTACAGTCAATTATATGGGCAATCAGATTGCCCCTACTTATAATCACCCCCGAAGAATCTATAAAAATAAAAATAAAAAATATAAAATATAAAAAATAAAAACATAACTAAACATAAAAACAAATTATTAATAAAGCAATCTGACTGCCCCCCTGCACCAAAAATCTACTAACCCCAAATATGATGTCCGACGTTTCGAGCTCGCTGCTGCTCCTCATCAGGGACTGAAATGAAAATCTATTCTACACGATATTTAAACTCTCAAAAAAAGCCTCCCCACTCCAAGGACCCACCCTAAATAAATTCACACCAATAAACTAAGTTAAGTTAAGATAGGATGATAAATCTTATTTAATTTACTTGACTCTAACATTAAATTAAGCACTTAATTTAGTATTTAATAATACATTTTTTTCTTTTGATAAAGATTTTTATGAAAGAGTACCGAAATATACTTCACAATTTCGAAACGCGACTGCTGACCTCGTTATTGTTCGCGAGTTATCCAATTGTTAATTAACAATATTATTAACAATTGAACAAGTATATCGTGCTTGTTGATTTTTCCGATGTCCTGTATCCAAAATCCACACGTATTGGGCGCCAGTTGTAACGGGGTGGGTACTGGGGATATGTAAGGCCCAAGGTTAGGCCCAATCGATCCCAACTTACCAACCTTAAGTGTGCAGTCCCACGATGTGGCCGGGAATCAGTTTGATTCCCGTGGAATGCCGTTAACAATGCCAAACACTTTGTTTGGCTTCAATACCGTGTGTTGGGCTTTGTGCCCAAAATTGCCAATTAGGATATACGCCGGAGAGGGCAGTATTCGTGGGATAGGACTATGGCCGGGAAAACGTTATCAACAATCGAGATATTATGTTAGTCAGCGAGAAAGATAGTCTCGCCGAGTCAATTTATTAAATAAACAACTAAAGAATAATAAATTAACATTAACAATTAAAGGGGAGTCTTACCGATGACTACCCCCGAGGGCAGCGCGAAAACTATTCGTTAAAACTTATTAACGGTTGAGTAATAAGCAACTGATCTGGGAATGATTGGCTGCTTAACCTGATGACTACTACGTCACGCCGTCTGACGTAGATATCTCTGACGTAGGGAGCTCTGACGTAGTAGCTGCCTACGTCACGCGCGCCTTCTCTCGTACAGTGGCTCTCGCGAACCACCGAACTATCTACCCGGGCGGGATTTGTCACGAGAGGGGGAAAAGAGGAATGCTTCCTCTCCTGGACCGTACCAGGTAAATCGGGATACGAAGTTACAAGACACGCGGGTCTATATGTGGTGCACCACTTACCGTGTATCTCCGTAATTCGTAAGTCGGGAAAAGGGGCTGGACGACTGAGAGATCTTAGCCTTGGCTCTACCTCTCTTTCTCACTCCATTGGCCAGAACGGCTGCCGACTCCTTTCCTCCTTTCTCTATACTCTTTTCAGTTACTCACCTGATCGGTAACTCGCTTACCGTTATAATATATATGGGGTATTCCACGTGAAGTGGTCCGATCAAAATTTTAAAATGCACCAAATTTTGGGTACACTTTGCAAATGTTTTTCAGAATACAGAAAAAAATTTTTAGGTACTGGAATCTATTTGCTCAAAAGTTATTCTAACCTCAAAAAGTGAATTTTTCCATATTTTTTTCAACACCAGCTGGGTTTACCGCTATATAACTCAAAATCTATCAACTTTTACTATAGAACATTATATGTAACATTCGTTGCTAATTATATCTAGAATTTATTCTTCTGGGTTAGAATTTCTAATCTCAAGGTCAATGTTACATAAACTACATGTCAATATTCAACTTGAAAAAAGTGCAAGTGCGCCACATTTGATTTCTTCATCCAAAAGTCTAAAAGAAAGCTTGGAGCAATACCTTTCAAATGGTCTGTAGCATTTTTATGGCCTCCAATTCTGTAAAAAGTTATGACAATTTAAAGAAAAACAAAAAATTCACAAAAATTAACATGGTAATTCCCATTTAAATTTTTAAAAAAATTTCGTGTTTCTTCAATGTTACATAAACTACATGTCAATATTCAACTTGAAAAATGTGCAATTGCGCCACCTTTGATTTTTTCATCCAAAAGTCTAAAAGAAAGCTTGGAGCAATACCTTTCAAATGGTCTGTAGCATTTTTATGGCCTCCAATTTTGTAAAAAGTTATGACAATTTAAAGAAACACGAAATTTTTTTAAAAATTTAAATGGGAATTACCATGTTAATTTTTGTGAATTTTTTGTTTTTCTTTAAATTGTCATAACTTTTTACAGAATTGGAGGCCATAAAAATGCTACAGACCATTTGAAAGGTATTGCTCCAAGCTTTCTTTTAGACTTTTGGATGAAGAAATCAAATGTGGCGCACTTGCACTTTTTTCAAGTTGAATATTGACATGTAGTTTATGTAACATTGACCTTGAGATTAGAAATTCTAACCCAGAAGAATAAATTCTAGATATAATTAGCAACGAATGTTACATATAATGTTCTATAGTAAAAGTTGATAGATTTTGAGTTATATAGCGGTAAACCCAGCTGGTGTTGAAAAAAATATGGAAAAATTCACTTTTTGAGGTTAGAATAACTTTTGAGCAAATAGATTCCAGTACCTAAAAATTTTTTTCTGTATTCTGAAAAACATTTGCAAAGTGTACCCAAAATTTGGTGCATTTTAAAATTTTGATCGGACCACTTCACGTGGAATACCCCATATATATATATAGATATATATATATATATATATACATTCACCTAATTACCTCTAGGATTATCCCGACTGGTCCGACTGGGTTTATGTCAACGGGGTCTATTTCCCCGTTACAACTGATTTTTGTACTTGCTTATTTGATGATTTGCTTATTGGTAATGATATTAAAATAATATATAATTGAATTAATAATTTTGTAATTAAAATATTCCTGAAACAGAGACACATATCTTTACTGTATTATTTGAATTTCTATTCATTTTGCGTAGTTTATTTTCTATCAATTCATAACCTCAGAATAAACGTTAGATCTTTATATGCGGCATTCCAAATACCTATAAATACCGGCCGTTTTTTAATTTAAAAGTGTTAACTGATACGATATGAAAGTAAAATTTTGCAATCGTGGTACTCATTAAAAAATTAGCTATTATTTGAGGTAGCGATTTGACTTCTTTTTCAAATGAATTAATAGTTACATCATTTAGAATTTGAAATTAGCAAATAGATTTGGAAAATTATTAGCACTGATTGGATAATAACTTATGTTAATATAACATATCTTTAAAATATACTATATAAACGTAAATGTACATATAGGTGGTTCTCTGTGAAATCGAAGATGAAAAAAATTATATTGCTATAACTGTGGGAATATGTTTTAGAGGTGTCCAGTAGTTCTCCTGAATTTTTTCAGATTTTCTCGGGGCCATTATTTTAAGTTACAGAGAGTCAAAAATGACATTTTAGCATTTTTTGCATTCTATGCCCATTTTCATGAATTTGTAGCTCCCAGAGGATGCATTTTTCACTAAAAACAGAAATATGACTTTTTTTGTAAAACTTTCTGAATTATTCATTAAAAATACTTTTAAAGTCATAAATGTAGGCTGTCACACTCTTGTAAGCCATTTAAATCTTAAATAAATAAAATCAGCAATTCTGCTCCGGACTCTGGAAACCTAATGCTGTCTATAAGATGTCTTTTTATAGTGAGAAACTACCTATAAATTGCCAGGGTAGGTCTAAATTATTAAGATCACTTATGGTCAAAATATCTGGGAAAAGTGCCCGAAATACTAATAGAAATGTATATTTGTTGCCTTATAACGATGAATCTATTAACATGATCTTTGCAATAAAATTTATGCACTTACCTTGGACTGGTAGAAAAGTATCTCTACTTGTTTCAGTATCCATCTAATCTCCTGTAAGCTGCTACAAATACAGATATTATTATACAATTTGTAACAGTTTGGTTGCCGCACGGAAGTTTATTTTAATATCGCGGCTGCTCAGCGGTACGGTTAAACTTACTGTGTACTTATGATACATATAAACTTATGCGGCGACGGTTACTTGGCCGCTCTACCAAATCTGTTAAGTATTATTCTGACATTGAGGTACTGTTTCAGATAACAACCAGGTAAAAAATCAAATCTGGCATTGACGGCGAAACAGGGATATCGCGTCGAGCGTATGTCAACCAGAAATATACGAGCTCGGACCTGGGCTAAATTCAATTACTTGAACACCTGATTGAATTCTAATAATAAAATGAATTTATCGAAATAAAAATAAAGATAAATAACAAATAAAATATTTAATTGTCGCCGAGGTCTACGCTATTATAACAAGTTGGTAAACGGCCGACTTGTAGAGAGAGAGAGGGGGAAATATCGCGAACTAAGAAAATATCCACAGTATAGCGCAATGAAAAAACTATTTATTGTGTATTAAATAAAACGTGATCGCGTGAAGTGGTACCACTTACTTCCCCGAGTTCGATGCTGTAATCGTATAACGATCAGCTCGCCGGTCGCTCTCTCTCTCTCTCTCTCTCTCTGTCTCTCTCTTTCTCTCGTTCGCTCGCTCGCTCTCGTTGTGGTATCGGACGGATTGTCCGTTCGCCCGTGCACGGAGGTTGTGTGGCTGCAGGTTGATTCACGGTGTTGCACCACTCACTACAAACGCAGGATCGACCTGAAGTCAAAATACACACGCTAAACTCACGGTAAAATTAACATAGCGAGGCTGTAACATGGGACGCAGGGGGATTACCTCTATCGCGTAACAAGGCGGCTAACTCTCTTCTTAGCGCGCACGAATCTCCCACTCATCTATCTAATCAGGTGCGTGCGCGAAGTCAATCTCGCCCGTGTAGCCACAACGAACCGAGCCGAGCCGAATCTAGCCGGCCCGAGCCGATGCGAACATTACGATACTGTCCGCTCGTGTTGGTCTACCTCTACTTTGGTTGAATTGCCCGCGGTGGCTATCGGTCGGAATTACTATCGACCGGTCCCGCGGTTTGGCGACGACTCTCACGTTTCTACGCTGCCTAGCTCTACTTCGTTTAACGGGGGGCACGATATTTGCGTTATCTCGTCGCGTGAGACGTCTTTACTCGCAGGTACCGTATCGCGTTCGGGTTCCTCTTCCCTCGTAGGTAGATCGGTCGATGCCGTCTTCTTGACCATACTCATCGCCATGGTCATCCGATATGTACGGTTTGAGGTACTAGACATGGCATTTCTCCTCATGTTCCTGAGCATCCTGGATCTTAACAGTATTTGGGCCGTAGCTGTGGATGATCAAATAAGGATTGACGTATTTTGGAACTAACTTGGCCGAGACGCCTTGTGCGCTGGATGAGAGGACTTGGTTCTTCTTACATACCAAGTTCCCGACTTCAAAAGAAGCAGCTCGTCTCCCGTTATTATAGTAATCGGCTTACCTATCCTGAGCTTTATTAGCTCTAGCTGCCGGCCGTAATTTAACATGGCCGGGCTCCATCCTGTCGAACTCTGTAACACCGTATTTAAAGCAAACACAAGGTCTGCTAACTTTGCGTCCCAAGTGTTGTGTTTCTCTCTAATATAAGACGCTACCATCGTTTTCAGCGCCCGACTAGCACGTTCGACGGGAATGGCCTGAGCGTGGTACGGAGGAATAGTTGTATGAAATATTCTTCGTTCCACGACATAATCATCTACGAGCTTGTTCTTGAACTCAGTGCCGTTGTAAGATAAAAATACTTCCGGTGTGCCAAAACGCATGATGACTCGTTTGTGTAACTCTTTCACGATCGTCTTAGCGTTAGCTTTCCGGATCGGCACTGCTTCAATCCAGCGCGTGAACAATTCTTGGATGACCAAAATATATTCAAATCCGTGTGTGGAGCGGGGAAGTGGTCCCGTAACATCTCCTGCTACCACTTGCCATGACTTTTCAACCACTCGCCTACCCATGAAACCCATGGGAGGGCTTTGCTCCAACATGCATTGCTGGCACACCTGACATTTACGTACATACTCGCCAACTTCGGCATAGTAACGTGGCCAATAATATAACTTTGCCATGCGAGCAAATGTCTTGTTTCTACTTAAATGACCAGCTGCCGGATCATCATGATATTCTCGGAGGATCGCCTGCCTGTGCTCCTCGGGTGCGACCAACTTCCAAGCGTCTCGGTATTCACCCGATACGAATACAGATTCCCACCTTGGATCTTCCAATCAGAAAATTCTCTCGGCCGCTCACTTACGTCTTTGGTCCACGAAAGGTACCAGGGGTCCTTAGTAGTCTGGCTCCAAGAGACGGAGGATAAGGCCGGCTCGTTTTCCTCATACATACGAGAAAGTGCATCAGGAACGTAGTTGAGAGCTCCTTTCTTGTGCTCAATAATGAAATTATGAGACTGGAGTTCTGGCGCCCATCTGGCGAGCCGGCTCGTTGGATTGCGCATATTGCATAACCAACGAAGACTTCTATGGTCAGTGACAACTTTAAACTGGTAACCTTCGGTGTAAGGACTAAACTTCTTAATTGCTCATACTATGGCCAGGCATTCACGTTCTGTGACGCTGTAATTGCGTTCGGCGGGCGAGAGGATTCTACTGGCGAACTCCAGGACTCTCTCTTCTCCGCCGACAATCTGTAACAACACTGCAGCGATACCAGTGTTACTAGCGTCTGTCTGGACCACGTACTCACCATTCTCATCGGGAGTTTGCAAAACGGGTGCTGTCATTAACAGAGCTTTAAGCTGCTGGAAGGCGCTCTCTTGTTGTTCCAGTCAAAGAGATTTCTGCTCTCTCTTGGTTAGATGCGTTAGCAGCTCAGCTATGGTAGTATAGTCGTGCATGAAGCGTCTGTACCAAGATGCTATACCGAGAAACCGTCTCAGCTGCTTCAAATTCTTGGGAGCCGGATATTCTTTAATCGGCTCCGTTTTAGCTGTCTCATGTCGTATTCCGTCTCGGTTAACTCGCACACACAAATATCTCACTTTGAGCTGGCCGAAAACATCTTCTCCCGGTTAACAGATGAACCGGCCTCTATCAAGCGAGTTAACACCTCGATCAACAGTTGCTTATGCTCTTCAAACGTCTTAGGACAATAATGATATCGTCGACATATGCAGAAGCAACCGATTCGAGTTCTGTTCCAATCACCTGATCGATTATGCGCTGGAATGTCGCGCCAGCATTCGCCAGTCCATACGGCATACGAGTAAATTGGAACAAACCCATTCCAGGTAACGTAAAAGCCGTTACTGGGCGCGATTCCACCTGTAGAGGTATCTGGTGGTACGCACAGTTCATGTCGATCGTGGAGATGTATCGGACTTTCTTGAGTTTGCGTAGGATATCCTGCATATATGGCAAACGTTACGCATCAGGTTTCGTCAAAGCGTTGACTTTTCTAAAAATCAATGCAAAAACGCCTAGCATTCTCACCCTTCTTCGCCATCACCACAGGGCTGGATCAACCGATTTTCGTACGTTCAATAACACCAGTATCGAGCACTTCGCGAACTGAACGTTGCATTTCCTCTCGAGTCATATCAGAGACGGAGTAGTACCTCTGTTTGATCGGCCAGGCTGATCCGACGTCGATTATATGTTCGACATCGTAAGAACGGCCGATCTTTGGCAAAGTTGTGAACAACACTCGGTCTAGAAGTTCGCACAATTGTGTGCCTCTGTTACATCAGCAACACCTGCTGGCGATAACGAAGCATTGCCACTTTCCATACTTGCCACTTCCAGCTGTAGGGCTTGATCCGTTCCCTTTAGAATTATATGGTCGGAATCTGGGTCTAGGACGGCTCGGAATGCTCGGAAAAAATTTACTCCGATGTAGCATTCAGCATCCAGGTTCGGCATGATCGCAACACGTATTTCTCGAGTCTCTCTACCGATGCTAAATATAACATCATGTGACCACACAACGGATGAGTACTGGACCACACTACGGATGGCATTGCCAGCTCGCGACTCGAGAAGCGACCTCCCTAGAGCGGTTGCCAACTGCAAACCGCTCGGATCCATTACGGTTGTCGATGCACGTGGATCAAACAACGCTCGGATCCGAAATCCATCTACGTGAACCTGACAGCACTGGCGCGTCTCGTCCTCAGGATAACTCCTTCGGCTAGTGCTCGATGTCACTAACTTCGCAGGTCTCCTGATCCATTCCGATTTCCTGGAATCTGTCTGGAATCAGTCCTTTTCTTTTCAGCTTGACTGCAGCTGGAGTATCTCGGTAATCGGGAGTTAGACCTTTATCCTACTTGGGAACTGCCTTTACTTTGGGGTATACGGTTGTCCCGTCTAACCACTTCCCCGCGCGTCTTTTGCGCAGTCAGGGTACGTCGTGACTGTGTACCCCAACGTACCAACAGTGTGGCACATAAGCGGCTTGGGGAAATCTTCTTTCTTCTCGATCTTCTTTCTTGAATCCGACGATTTCCCAAGCTTCGAGGATAAACCACTCGATGACCGTCGATCGGGACTTTTACGTGTCTCCTTCCTCCTTCTTCTAAACCGAGAAGGAGTCTTGTAGGTTTTCTTTCTAGGTGGCGTATTTTTATCCACCTTAACCCCAGCTGTCTGGCTACTCGTTCGCATCGTCCTAAGGGTTTCTTCCAAGTCTTTTGTGAGCCGTTCAATCTGATCTTCCCGACTCGACTCACTCACCTCCTTAGCCACGCTTGCTACCTTGGGCTTGGCGGTCGGCCGCTTTTTCGACTTTGTCCTGTAAGCAAGTTCCGGCAGCATTAAATCTTCCACTGCCGGAGGCGGTGGATAGAACTTTTCACGCTCGAGCGTTTCCTCGGCGTCCATCGCCAGTTCCAATAAATCTTCTATAGATTTGGCTTCAGCTTCTCTTAATTTAATTAAAAAAAAGAAAAAAAATTGTTTAAATTCGACTAAATACAAAAAAATCGAATTTACTCCGGCTCTCGGTCACCAACGCACGCTGAATATATTATAAAATAAATAAATATATAATTGAATAAATATAAATATATTCCTAAACAACTAAATGTCTACGCCGCCGTGAACCTCTTATAATCTCAATGTTACAAAAAAAATAATAATACAATTTCGATTGTAACGCAAGAGCCGGTCCGCGTTGTCAAAAATATAAATTAAACAAGCAAACTTCAAAAACAAAAATTTTTACCCTTGCACAGATGTTACAATTTTTATTAAGCCGGAAAATTAAATAACACCGATTTTCCGATTAACCTACTCGAAATTAGGGACTCGGTAGGTGAATTGCGGACCTCAAGGCGAATCGATCTGTATTTCAATTTTAAAAATCAATTTTACAATTACTATTATTATTATTATATTATTTACGTGTATTTAATTAAAACAAATTATTATGGTCGACCTCGGATTTTTTTTAACCAAACTAAACAACAATAAAAGAGAATCCGGTTCAAACTTATAAATTATTGTCTAAGTACAATAATTTAAAGGTTAGAATTAATCGCAAATCGATCAATCTAACTGCCGGTAATAACAAATATACTAAATAACGTAACGCTTCCATTCTCCAGCTTAGCTTCTTTGTGCTTGTTAGGTTATTAGGAACCCCCGTGTTTGCTGCTTCATTGACCTCCCTCAAAAGGTGCCTAGACGGTCCTGACGACAAGCTGGGTTCTTGCTAGCCATTCCAGCTTACTTACGTTTCCAGTTGCCAGTGTGTGTGTGTGTGAAACTTGAAAAGGATTATTAGAATTGTGAGGGTAGTAGATACAATGCGGGTAGGTGGATATAGAGAAGGGTTTAAATTATCTGGATATGTTTTCGCTTTAGTTTTAACGTCTTTCTATCATTCGGACATGTGCGTAGCCCATTGTTACAAGTGCTATATATATCGGGATAATGGGTTTCATTCATTATACGTGAATAAAGTTTATAAAATAGTCAATGTATTATCTAAAAGTACAAGACGTTCTATTCACTTGAAGCATGAATCGCAACAACCAACAATAGATGTGAGAGAGATAGTTAGATAGATATAAGTTTATTTGTACAGTACAAAAATTTGCACTTCTTAAATAAAAATAAATACTATATAAAGGCTTGTATTAATACAATATTGTACAACAATAAATCTATGAGTCACAATATTAAATACAATTTAAAATTGGGCGACACATAGAGCAGTAATTTATCATCATAATCTGTCGTCATCTAGCATCCCCGAAATACTTTGTTCATGTATATATGGGACGGTACAACATAGATATCAAAATAAATAATTAATAAAGAATAATTTGATTCTATAAATAAACAATACATTAAGGTTAAAATTATTCTAGAGCCAAGAAATGGCTTCGAATCGCTGCCTTAGTACCCTTTATTGAGTCCAGGCCACGAATTTCTATCGGTAAGGAGTTTCATAGATGCGCACTTTGTACTTGGAGGGAGCGTTTAATAGACTCGGTACGTATTAGGAGAGGTACGAGTTCTCTTGTGACCCTCCTTCCAGAATCCCAGGGAGCATATTTATAGAGGAGACTCTCTAGATACGCTGGAACTAGCCTACACACAATTTTGTACATAATTACCGCCATAAAATACAGTCTCCTACAATCTGTGCGCAGCCAGCCCAGAGAGTATCTGTGGGACGTTACACGATCACCCCTCTTAATACTGCAAACGTAACGCAACAAAGTATTTTGTAAGATCTGTAATCGGTTAACTAAATAGTTTTATTAAGTTATTTAGTTAACTAAATAAATTAATTAGGACGTTCAGGTGCCCCTGGATAAGCATTCTGCGCTCATCATAGCGGGATAGAAGCGTCGCCCATGCTATGTCGTGGTGGTTATGGAAATATGGTAAATGCTGGAAATTCGACTAACAACGGAGGAAATGTTGGAAATTGGGGAAATGCTGGTAATCAAGGCAATTTCTCTCAAAACCAAACAGGGGCTAGGCCTCGGTTTAATCAACAATCACAAATCGGAAACTCGGCTGTTAATCAGAGATTCATTGGAGCCTGTTTTCACTGTAACCAGGTGGGACACAGAGCCTCAGAATGTCCGTCTGTAACTTGCTACATTTGCAAACAAAATGGACACAAGGCTAACTTCTGCCCATCTAGGCCACAACAGAACAACTTCTCATGCCAAGTTTGCGGGACTCAAGGATATACATTCAATAACTGTCCGACATGCATACCGTTAAAACCAGCATGGGGAAACGGCAACGCTGGGGGTCAATTGGGATCCAAAACCCCTCAGCAACAGCAACAGGGATCCCAAACATTCATCAAGAGACAATGAACTCGAACACACTGTCCGAGAAGAAATGGACTCTTATAGATGAGGCATTGAAGAGAAGAAGTGAAGGGAAGAAAAGTAAGAAAGTTGATTGGTCAGAGAGGATGAATGAAATGTTTGTGAAGATGACGGAAGAATCAAAGCACCTACCATGCAATAATCCAGAAAGAAAAGATGGTAATGAAATGAAAAATAAATTAATAGTGAAGGATGTTAGTAATAATAATGTTGTTAATAAAGTTATGGAGGAAGCTAATGACGGTGAAAACAATTCCGGGTGTGATAGGATCACCCTGAATTATGTTAAGCCTAATGAAGAGATGAAGAGAATATTTGAAGAAGAAAAGTCCGATTACAAGAAGATGCCAACATTACTTACAGCAGTTGAGGATTTATTTCAACAGATAAATGAGAATTCTACCGATCAAAAATCAAGTACAACGGTTAATGCAAGAAACCATGATGGAAGTACAGCTAAACAACCTAGTTACTTGACAACGACTAGAAACTCTACAGTATCAACGGAAAATAAACACACAGCCTGTAATAATAGGGATCTAGATTGGAGTAAGTGGACAAAAATCGAAGATAAGAAAATTGAAATGGAAATAGATGATAAAGAAAACAGAGTGAAGGAAATTGCTGAAGAAGATGAGAAGAAAGATTATGCTGGTAATGAAGTAAATAAGAAGGATGAAGACATAGAAAAGATAGTCGCAGAGAATAGTTTAGAAAATAGAGGATTCGTACGCTTAAATATAGGTGGACACATATTTAGAGGATTGTTGGATTCAGGTGCAATGATTTCAGTAGCAGGACCGCGGGTAGTAGAGAAATTCAAAGATAGACTTCTACCCTCGGATTCCTATGTGAAGAATGCTCATGGAGGAATCAATAAATCCATAGGAATTTTGAAATTAAACCTTGAAGTTGATGGACACATAGGAATACTGGAATTGAAGGCACAAGAAATTTTCGAACATGATGTAGTATTGGGTAAAGACTTCTGCGCTAAATAGGATGTCGACGAACGCCATAGACATAGACTATGGAGAGTACATGAAGGACCATGGCACAAAACGTATGATGGTAACGAGTCCAAGGAAGATCCAGTAATCTTTGCTGAATGTGCAGGAATATCGGAATTGTCAAACCCACAGAGACAGAAGGTGGAAAAGTTAGTATCTAAAATACTACCTCCTCCATCTGCATCACCTGGGATGACAAACATAATAGAATACCACATAGCAATTATACCAGGATCAATACCAGTTCGTCACAAATTACGTAGATGGTCACCCAAAATGATTGAGAATGCACATGAGGAAGTGGAAAGATTATGGAATGAAGGAATAGTAGAATGGTCCGCTAGTGATTATACAAGTGCTCCGGTGATGGTAAAGAAATCTGATGGAACCTATAGATTCTGTATAGATTATAGGGACCTCAATAAGCAAACCATAAGAGACGCATACCCTGTACCAAACATGGATACTATATTGGACAGAATGAGACACGCACGTTATATCTCTAAAATTGATTTACGCCAAGCGTTCTATCAAGTACCACTGGATAAATCTAGTAAAAGATTTACCGCATTCTCGGTTCCAGGAAAAGGTCTTCTTCAATTTACCCGCATGCCATTTGGTTTAACAAATGCTCCAATGACATTCCAAAGGCTTATCGATGCTCTGTTTGGCCCAGAATACGTGCCACATGTATTTGGTTACCTCGATGACATCATAATAGCCACAGAGTCATTTGAGGAGCACATGCGCTGGTTAGAAGAAGTACTAAAGAAACTGGTGAAGTATGGCTTAACGGTCAACAGAGATAAATGCGAGTTTTGCTGTTCAAGCGTCACTTACCTTGGTTATGTGCTAGATAAAGAGGGTTTACGTCCAGATCAAGAGAAGATAGCACCAATAAAGAACTATCCTGCTCCAAAAGACGTGAAACAATTAAGAAGATTTCTAGGGATGATAGGTTGGTACTCACGTTTCCTAGACAAAGACTCGGAAACGAAAATACCTTTGCTAAAACTATTGAGGAAAACAGTGAAGTGGAAGTGGGAACAGGAACAACAGGAAGCCTTTGAGAAATTAAAAGATGCTATTTCACGAACCCCAGTACTTTCTCGTCCCGACTTCACTAAGCCCTTCTGTCTATAGACGGATGCCAGTAACAACGCCATTGGTGCAGTGCTTACACAAAACTTTGATGATGGAGAACACCCGATAATATACATAAGCAGGGTCCTCAACGATGCTGAAAGGAACTACTCAACTTCAGAAAAGGAGTGCCTAGCAGTTCTGTGGGCAATTAAAAAGTTGAGACCCTACATCGAATGTTATCACTTCACCGTCATAACAGATCACATGGCACTAAAATGGCTGAGGAACAAAAAGGAACCAACGGGTAGACTAGCACGATGGGTATTAGAAATGATGGAATGGGACTTTGAGATAGTACACAGAAAAGGTGCTCTTAACCACGTTCCCGATGCGCTATCGCGAATGTTCGATGATGATAATATTATGGAGGCAGCGGCATTTTAAGAAATAAAGGATGAATGGTATTTAAAGAGGTTACGTGATGTAGAAAGATTTCCAGATAGATTTCAGAATTGGAGAATAATTGATGGAATGTTATATATATATAGATTTGATGAATTACTTGACCTTATCGTAAATAGAGAGGAAACTTGGAGATTAGTAGTACCACTAGAATATCGTGAAAGAGTAATGCAGGAAGCTCATGACATACCATCAGTTGGACACGGAGGTATAGAAAAGACATATGATCGTGTAGCACGAGAGTATTATTGGCAAAGTATGTGGCACGACATTAATAAATACATACAAAGATGTCAAGCATGCCACCATTACAAAACACCTCAAAGTGGACAACAAGAAATGATGGGAATGAGAATAATTGATAGACCGTGGTGCATTGTTGCAGCAGACCTGATGGAATTTCCACACAGTAAAAGTCAAAACAAATATTTGATCGTTTTCCAAGATTTGTTTACAAAATGGATCGAAGTTAAACCAATTAGGAAAGCTGATGGAAAATCGGTAGCAAAAGCATTAGAAGATTTAATCCTTTTTAGGTGGGAAACGCCAGAATACTTTTTATCAGACAATATCAAAGAGTTTGATAACAAAGTATTGAAGGCAATGCTGGACGAATATGGAGTCAAACATGTCACAACCCCACCATACCACCCGTAAGCAAACCCAGTGGAAAGATGCAACAGGACTCTAAAAACCATGATTGCCATGTTCGTAAAGAACGATCATCGTTGCTGGGACGAACATATCCACGAACTTCGCCACGCAATCAACACCGCAGTCCAATCTTCTACAAAAGTTTCCCCTGCCTTCCTAAATTTTGGTTAGATCGCGCTAAGAGGTTAGATGCATTGAGGGATATTGTTTAAAACACTTAGATGAAACAAGAGAAAAACATATGAAGGAATATAATAAAAATAAAAAGCATGTAGAATTTAAAGTTGGAGATTTAGTATCAAAAACTACGCATGTACTATCAAAAGCAGCAGATAGATTTACAGCAAAGCTACATGAAAAATTTGAAGGTCCATATGAAATAGTAAAGATCTTATCCCCAACGGTTTATCTATTGAGACGCGAAAATAAAAAAGACACGAAGGTGCACGTCAAAGATTTGATCCCATATGCCCCTTCCCGTGTATAAGAGTGTTGAGACAACAAAAATGGATGGAAAATTATTGAGGATGTTGTAAGTATGTGATGGTACTATGAAGGTATTTGTTTTATTGTTGCAGAATCTGAGATGGAACGTCAACACCCGAAGCTACCGGTGCACACCGTCGAACACCTCCGGGAGACACTGGGTCCTGAGGAAGAGGAAGCCGTCCAGTTATTAGCACAATGGCTGCACGCTCCTCCAACTCAACCCAGTCACCTCTCCGGTGACCAGGATCGGTGGGTCCGTTTGGACGTGCTTCCCGTGCAGGGAGCATCGACTTCGGGCGTGCCCTCGTCTGGAGGGGGGGAGAGAGCCACCGAAATTCTATCGGTGTCCCAACCTCTTAATGAAGGACAACAGGAACGCAAGGACACCATTGAAGACGGGATATTGAAGGAAGTTCCTCTTCCAATCGGACAGGAGTTGGCAGAGTTGGCCACCCCGGCCCCTCCAACTCCAGAGTCCACCCTTCCTGACCAGGCCACGGCCAGGAAGGTGTTGGAAGAGGGACTCACTTGGATTGAGGGGGAGGTTGGGAAGGAGGCACGGATGGACCAGCCCATGGACTTTGACCCATGGGACCCATCAGTATTGCCTCCAACCCCAGTAAACCACCCGGATAGGGTGAGGGAACCCCGGAACAAAATGCTAGACATTATGTCCGGCAAGGAAACTCCGGAGCCTCTCCCCACCCCCTCATCCTTACTGATGGATGATGGGATAGACCGGTCCAGGGGAGCAATCCCCAAAAGGAAGCTACCAACCCCAGCTACGTACGAGGTTAACACCATGGGAGTGGCTTCCATAAGTCTGGAGGAACGGGAGAGCATGGAAGCAGTGGAGGAATTCCATAGAGCTCTTCT
The DNA here is from genome assembly GCA_026168455.1 of Theocolax elegans. NCBI lineage: Eukaryota > Metazoa > Arthropoda > Insecta > Hymenoptera > Cerocephalidae > Theocolax > Theocolax elegans. The sequence goes on from CM047427.1 coordinate 47,048,377, forward strand.
AGAATCCCCAGAGGGGATCGCTGCCCTCACTAACGGACGGCTAGTCGTCGAGGAGGACCTCCCTCTCCGGGGAGGAACTCCGGCTGCTGTGGTGGCACCACTTCCAAGGAAAGTGGAAGTGGAGAAAACCACCACAGTCAGGGGATTACCTCCCCAGCAGGGGGAGATCCCTGTCTACGACGACAGCTACCGGAACCAGTCAAGGAGCCTTTCCGCACGTCGCCGAGCGCGTAGATATAATCCCCGCCGTCAACTCACGATGGACGACTACGTGAGTAGTATCCCCAGCCCTCCTCGACCAGCATCTCCTGAAGAACCCCCTGTTCAAGTTCGCTACCTTGAACAGAGGAGAATATTCGAGAGGGAGGACGCGAGGAGACGTGCGGAAGCCCAGAGGATTTGGGAGGAATTCCGCGCTCGGCGCGACGAGGAAAGGATGGAGGCAGAGAGGAAGGAGATGAAGGAGAAAAAGAAACGCGAGGAAGGGAGAGAGGAGGAAGAGTTGAGAAGGAAGAAAAGAGAGAGAGAGGAGGAAGAGTTGAGGAGGAAGAGAAGAGAAAGAGAGGAACAAGAACGGAAGAATAAGGAAAAGGAGGAATGGGATAGACACGTGGAAGAAGAAAGAAGGAAAGAAAGAGAAATAAGGAGATTGAAAAAAGAGAGGGAAGAACTCCGGAAGAAGAAAGAAGAAGAAAAAGGACTCCCCGGAAGAGGGGGAGGAACCTCCGCAGACTCTCCGAAATGTGTCACGTTGGGACGAGGGACCCAAGGTTCCCCCTCAGGTATCAGTGCCCCAACCGATACCGAAGAAGGGCATAATATTTGGAGATCTGGACCCGGTGGTGATAGACCCTATGTTGGACCCACCGTTCGGTTCAGGTTTTGCCTGCTAGAAGACCGGCCACCTCGCCATCCAGTGTCCAAGACCCCTGGAACACGAGTATTGCCGCAATTGCGGCCGTAAAGGCATACGAACCCATTCGTGTCCCAGGTGTGGCCGGATCCACATCCAGCGGTTGAAGGAGGTGAATCCCGCGAGATACGCCGGACTGGGGGAAGAACCAAGACCCCCAACTCCACCTAGGGAGGTTAGGGCTCCGACGGTAACCATCCCGGGTCCCCCTCCTACACTCTCTGCCCGCCTCCGACGCCCGAGGACCAGGGCAACCGAACCACCCAGCTCTCAGGAACAACCAGGCCCTTCCACCGCGGTACCCTCGAGGGCTGGGCTGATGGAAGCCTTGATGGAATTGTCCCAGGAGGAGCAACTGCAGATAATTGCTTCCCTCCTACAGGGACGATCCAAATAAGACCGTGGGGAGGAAGAGATGATGATGGTAATGAGGGAAAAATAAGAACTGAAGGAAAACCTTAATTTTCAGGAAGATAATGATGGTAGATATGATGAAACAGATGGAATGATGGAATAGATGGAAGGACGTAAAATGATGGAAAACCTTAATTTTCAGGAAGATAATGATGGTAGATATGATGGAACAGATGGAATGATGGAATAGATGGAAGGATGTATTAGGATAAGGAAATTTAGGAATGATAGTAAGTATTGGATGGTAACGAACGATTTTTTTTTATTATTAATATTATATTTTTTTTTTGTTGATACTTATATTATTATTAGTAGGTAATTCTTTTATGATCTTAAGTTAAAAATTTTTTTTTGGGCAGAAGTATGAGGACAGATGTTGGAATGACTGAGAATTAATGGGTTATGTGTGATCGGTGATGATTATCGCTTTGGCCAATTATTCTGTAAGTGCAGTCCACTTTCCTTGTAGGAGTGTGTCCTGACTTAGGAGGGGGGTATTGTGAGGTAGTAAATACCTCACATGAATAAATAAAATCTTAACATGGTCTTTGTTTAATACCTGAAACACAAATATATAATATTAATATATAATAATAAAACAAAGATACTAAAATAGGAACATCTTACCTAACACAGGTAATGCCTGTGCATTACCTGTGTGTAAATGCCGATGATACCTCCTCCTGGGTCAAGGGAAAACTCCTACAATGGTTGTTTGGCGACTCCCTGGGCACTGGCTCCTGCTGGTCCTGGGCATCGTTACCTGTAAGAAAGATTATAAATTAGAGTGATAACGAATCACATGATTGTTTAAACTAAATAAGTAGAGTTTGTAAATAATGAATGTAGTGTATGGGATAGGTTAGAGGTAAGGTTGACATGTGGTATTAGAGAGGTTAAGGAAAAAGGTAAACAATACATAACAACAAGCTTCAGCCATTCTCATCACCGAGTTGTATGAATAAATAAAAGGAAAGGATGGGAAATAACGGAATTAAATTGGTTTGTTTTATGTGTCGGAGATAAAGAGAGAAGAATAAACAAATAATACTTACCGTAAACGTCGAGCTCGTTGAAGAAGAGAGAGAGGTTACTCGCTGCTGGTGAAGGAGAAATGATGGGAACGCCGATCCGCGCAGACAACACCTCCGGATGATGGGAACTCCTTTCCTCGTAGACGCCGTCGCCGTGAAACCGCACCAGGGTCGGAACACTGCACAACCGCCGAGTATTCGTAAACACGAAAGTGAGAGAGACGGAGAGAGAGAACGGACTCGCGCGCGAAGCAATACTGCCACATGCGTGTACATAGGCGGCGGCGGAGAGGGGGGAGCTCACTCGCTTGCACCACGAGGACTACCGAGAGAGCGCGCAGGCGCAACGAAGCGCGGGACTCTCTCGTACTCGACTCCAGTGTGTAAGAGAGAGAAAAGAAGAGTGCGAATTGCACATGTGGAGGCGCTAGCCCAGCTAACACTTGGGACTGGAAATAATATTCGCACCGCTATGTTTGGAGGAATAATACTGGAGGAATGAAAGTGGCAGTAGTATCGACAGCACCTGCTGACCTGCCAATGATGGAAAACGGGTGCCATATTTAAAATGAAGGAAGTTGACAGCGCCGCGGGTCGGCTTTGAAGGAAATATAGGAAAAAGGAAGAAGAAAGCGGAAAAAGGAGGGGAGGAAATTATTACTAGCTGATCCGTTAAGCGAGACGCCAGTGTTTTTCCTAAGTTCAAAGATTATCTTGAAAGTGTTGATTATTTTGGATTATTGTGATAGCGAAGGTAGATATTGTTGGAAGAGAAGGAGAATATTATAGAGAGTATTATTTGAAAGAAAATCTAGTTGAGAGGAAGTCCAGGAGATTATTATTGGAGGATTTGGAAATATCGACTCGCGTGCGGTAAGTGGACTGCCCGCCGGCCACGTTATTTCGTTGATGCGAATATATTGTTGTTTGTTGGATTACTTTCGGTACCGCGGTTAATATAACGTAAGTTGTACTACCTCGATTATTTAATTTCGGGATTTTGAGTAAATAATTGTGATAAATTATAATTAAAGTTTCGTACTGTAAAATTTTCCAATGTTAATTAATAGTTCGCGACTTCGTCTATAAAAGTTGAATTTGTAAGAAAATATTATGGAATAATTGAAGTGAATAAATAGTTGATTACTCCCTTATATGGACAATTAAATTCATTCTCCTTTTGTGTGATTTTAATTATCCCCTTTTGTGACTGTAATTAATTATATTAGAAAGAATTCTATTAGTCCCGCCATTTCCTGTCGGCGAGACAAGGATCCACGGCACAGGTAAGAAGTTCGTGCACGTGCTGAGCCAGCCATCTTGATAGGACGAAGGACGAATATTAATTCCCCCCTAATTGTTTAAACAAATATACGCATACTGATCGAGATTGTTATTATAATTATTATTTATTATACGTAGTGTACGGGATTCCTATTTTATTCACATTTATGAAGGAAACGCTACGTCACAACTATTCCATACATCATCATCTATAATGCCACATGTACATTAGGAGTATTTAATCAAAATAGTTAAGTTTTACTTTATTATTTATTACTATTGTAACGGTAAGGTACTGTTTACCTCACCGTTTGACGAATTCGAGCAACACGAGTGAACAGTATCATAATGTTCACATCGGTTCGAGCCGGCGAGATTCGGCTCGGCTCGGTTCGTCGTGGCTACACGGGCGGGATTAACTTTGCGCGCGAAAGATTCGCGCACGCACCTCATTAGAGAGGTAAGGAGGAGATTCGCGCGCACTGAATAGAGTAATAACCACCTTCTTACGTGACAGGTGTGATCCCCCCGCGTCCCGTGTTTAGCTTCGCCGTGCTGTGATTTACTGTGCGTTTTGTGTGTGTGTTTCGACTGCAGGCCGATCCTGCATTTGCAGTGAGTGGTGCAACACCGTGCATCTGCCTGCAGCCACACAACCCCGGTGCACTTCATTTCTTTATACTTTGACGACGTTTGTACTTTTTACGAGGTTTAAGGTTTTTGATACGTACACTTTCACCGTTCCACGGAAACTGTAGAGCTCTCCTTTTGTCGAATGTTTTATATCCAGTCCCCTCCATCATTTTATTAATTTTGTCTACGGCTTTACGTTTCAAATTTTTACCAGATTCGTTCATATGATTATTAAGCGATTCTTTGAACGACAGATTTCCATCCGACACGTCATCTAATATGTTGACGCCTGCTCGGACTGCTTCTTTACCAAGGGCGCGAGCACCTTTAGCAATCAAAGGCACCGCTCTTCTAAATAAACCTGCGAGCCAACTACCCACACCGTGTCCTCGTTGCGATGTTGAACCTGCATAAACGAGATGTACGCCCCGTCCGCTTCCAATTTGACTATCGTAATAAAGGGAGTAATAAGCCATATCAAACGAACGACACTTAATCAATCATTTTAAAATGTAACGCTGCGGTCAACGTACCAAACTCGAATGGAATTGGATGACCACATTGATCTCTTATATCAATGTCGATAACTTGAAAACAATTGTAAAGTATGGGTGTATAACTGACGGGTGCAAAACGTTTAACTACAGTGTTTCTATAATTGTAGTGTTTCGATTGAATATTCACTATGCGAAGCAGCGGTGCGTGAAAATCTCCTATTATACAACGTTTACACAGATTTGAATAAACAAAAAGTTGATTGGGTATGGCTCTCGAGAGGCTGGCGGGAAAATTTGCTACTTCAATCGTCGATACATCGTAACTTTCAAATTCTAACGTTTCGTTCAAATCGAAACCTAAAATACGATTAACCGTCGTTGAAAATATAGCAAACGCTTTCGTACAATTTTCATTTTCTTTAAATTTTATCATTTGTACGAAACCTCCGTTTTCGTTATAGACTAACTTTTCAATTTCAGTGTTGCCGTGATATTTGAATAAACTGTCGTTTATACAATCGACAAGCTGATTAATATTGTTATATATACCGTGTTGAAAATAATAGTTTTCCGTTGCCCATAATTTTGATTCCTCTCTGGTCAAGTGTAGGATAGTACAGGGTACGTGTATCTCGGCTAGACCAACCATCCATCTTCCTTGTAAAGCTATCTGCTTTAGTAAGTTAGTTGAAAAGCACGTCGTTGTATTGTCTGGAAAATATTTCATACTACTGTTGCTCGGCAAAACAATGGTAAAATCGTCGAAATCCATTTTACAATACTTTTAAATCGTTGGCAGAGACCCACGAATTAAATTTTTCAGGATATCCAACCCAACTGACGAAATACTGTTTACCTTTACCTTTGTCTTTACTAGGTAAAATTTTATCTATTTTGTGTTCACGATTTTCTACGCGACAACCAGCAACGGCCGTGAGTTCTTCGAAATAAAAGAATCCTTCAATGCTTTCACCGTCCAAATCGGTCAAAGTATAAACGTAAATGTTTTGTTTCTTCGCAACACTTTTAATTATAAAAATTTCCTCTTGCCATCCTCTGACGTAACCTTTTTCTAAAGCGTTCTTGTCTCTACTGATTCGTACGTAACTACCGACTTTGTATATATTCTTTTTTCGTTTTTACAATTTGTTTCTGCACAGACGTTTTAAACTTTTTCATGCAATCTCTTCATTGTGAATAGTTACCGAAGCCGATGTCATTTTAATGCTGGAATATCTTGTGTTATTGTAAGCCTTGACGATGTGTTGTAATATGTCAATGTACCTACGAGTATTTTTATGTGTGAAATAACGCCACATACGTTCTTTCAGAGTTCTATTTACTCGTTCAACCACCGCAGCCTTCACGTCCGGATTACGCACAACTCGAAATCGAATGTCGTTACGTTTTAAAAAATTTTGCATAAATTTACCGAGAAACTCCTTTTCTCGATCGCTTTGAACCATGTACGGAAAACGTTCTCCGCTTCGCTTTAAAATTTTTTTGAATGCCTCGGTTACTTGGTCACTCAATTTGTCTTTCAAAGGTTCTACCCAGACAAATTTACTTAAAACATCGATCGCCACCAAACCGTAAGACGCGCTCAATCAAAAATTACAACGACGGAGTAAGTCCTGTAAATCGACCTCCCAAACTTGATCTAAATATGATACGTTGTAACACAATCTCTTAAACTTTCTTCGTACAGGACGATGTAGAGTATAAGCATCGTATTTTTCCAACCATTTATAGATCTGTTCCCGCGGTATATCTTTATTCAATCTGATTAAATTTCTTGCACCCGAAAACCCTGCTTTGTGCGAAGGATCAAAATACTGAGACTCTAACCTTTTATTTACACATTTAGATTGAGCCATTTTTTTTAATTTCCTTTTTTTTCGAAGGCCGTTTTTGGACAATGGTACTGTTTTTTAGACTGTCGAAACTATTATTAAACGTCGAGTTATATTCGTCACTGTCAGATTGATGTACATCTTTTGATTTCGGAGTGTCTGAAAAACTTAACTTTTCAGTCACATCGTCAAATATTCTTCTATTACCGATGAACTCTTGAGGTGTCAAGACATCCTTTAAAAACTTGGAAAATTCTCTTTTTCCTTCTGGATTGGTCGTTTTTCTGTATCGTGCAGCAAAATTGATTAAATCAATGATATTTGAATTATTGATTGTCGTACCGTCAAGTCTTACCAGTCCCTTTCTGTTCCAAAAAATTCTAGTCTTAAAATTATTCAAGTGGTTCAACAAAAGTTCTGATTTTCTTTTGTTAACGGATGGAACACTGTTTATTATTTTATCGTAAGTAATTTCGTTTTCAAGTTCTTCAAATGTATCGCTTGTCAATGGGTTTGGATATTTTTTTCAGATTTAAAAAATAAGTAACTTTGTAACAACTGTATATACTGTTTTAAACGATCTCTGTCATCTAAAATGTTTGTAGAATCTAAAACTTTTTTCATTTCATCGTCGAGTCTGGAGAGATTATCGCCTAAAGTTTGCGTTGTTTGCAAGTTTGAAACATTTTCGCTGTGTTTACCGTCCGTAGAGTTTGATGAAACTGATTGCTCTTGAATTCTTTCCATCGGTTCTGCGGGAACAAGAATCATTTCTTTGTTCTTTCCATTATTACTGTAAAAGGGTGGAAAAGAGCGTCGATATTATAGGATGTAGTAGAAACGGTAAGAAACTACCACCCTTTTGCACGAATATACGCTTCTTTTTTCCAGCAGCCGTTAGTCTTGTTGCATAATTTTCTGAGAATATTTTTGTGACGTTTGAATTTTTTAAATTAGCAATCTTTCAATGATACTTACACCTTGTAAAGTATTTAAAGTGCACTCGCAAATATATTTAATTAATTTTTTATCAGCGGTCTTTAATATTGCTAAACATTGCTCTTTGTTTGCTCGTGCTAAAGCATGCAACAGAACAACGTACCTTTGTTAAAATACTTTTGATTTATTTTTTACTCGGAAAGAAGATTTCGATGTAGTCTTTGCCATTATCGTTCTTTAACTGAAGTATCATCTGCTTGATACTTTTATTTATTGTATTTTTAAATATATTTTATAAATGTACTACTACGATTTTTAGGCACATAGACGTATTGAAACTTGTCGTCTGGAAATATACAGCTTCGAAATCGAAACTCGTCGGGTGTTGCCTGCGACAAATCTAATAAAAGATAGCCGCATGCCTGTTTTACAGCATCTAGATATGCTTCCTGCAAAGATTTAACGTCTTCGGGGTACACTTGTCGCGCGAGGTATCGGATTTGAGCTTGGTCTCGAGGATTTTTAAACAACACTATGTAATTTGAGTTTAAGTTGACGTCGCGTTGACCCTGTCCTTGATGAAAATAATTTGAGTTATAAAAATAACACTTATATTTTTATGATGACATCCTTTGGTAAATAAATCGACTATAACACTGTTTGACGATTCATTCATTCTATTTGATAATACAGATTATTGTAGTGTTGTATTGAACAAAAAGTGTTAAAATATTTCTATATCTATTGTAAGAAGTAATAAAAGTGTTACTCACCGATTTGCGATATCTGTCCCAATGCGTAATCATTTAACGCATATTCTGATGCTTAAGGAGTTGTTTCACATATCCATCCAGTTTCCCTCGCGTCGCGGCCCGGTATCCTCCTTTTACGACTACAATTTGGGGCTGCTTGGACAACATCGTCGTCATCTTCATCGTCCGAGAGATTTTCATTCCTCCTGGACATTTGAATTTCCATCCTCTCGATAGCTTCTTTGGAATTTCGCGCAAGCTTTTTATCGATGCGAGCAGCCTCGCGCTCGAGTCCACTTAGCGTCCTCTGCCCTCGACTACGTATCTCCGTGATACGTTCCGCTTGACGAATGGTTGGTTCGGGCATCTCTCTGAACCGCTATGTCGCCTAGCTCATGACGTAATCGAGGAATACAGCTTTCCTCCGTATCCGTTATAATTTCTAAAATTTATTTAAGATAAATAATTGAAAAATTGTATAATTATTATTTGTAGTTATATTTTTAAAACCGAAATAACTACCTAATCTCTCGTAATGTTTAAAAAATTCGTCCAATGAAATATGGTTTCTAAGACCGCGAGAAATTAATATATCACCCGCGATCAACGTAGCAAACTCGTTGTCATGTAAAAACATTTTATAAATTAAAATAAACTGTTTTACACTTAAAATTCGGATAATTTCGATCATACAATCGCGAGCCTGACTTAACGTCATGTTGCTGTCTAAGCATGTAAAACGTTAATGACTGTATAAAAACCAATAAAAATCCAATAATGCGAGATAAAATTAATTTAAGGGGGTTCCAAAGCCAATGTTTACCGACTGAGTCAACAGTCCGTTGACTGTTAAGAAAAATGATCGTAAATAAAAACGTACAGACTTGAGCATAAAATAAAGACATATTTGCCCTACATTTCAGTAGTATCCACCACTACACTACACGAATTTTTATGAAGAAAAGTGAAAAAATAAAATAATGGCACTTGAATGAATATCAACATCTACTTTCTACGGAAAGAGTAAATTTCAATCAAATGCCATTTCGTAGAGAATTTATATTTTGATCTAAAAATTATTTAATGTGTTCAAAATAAATAGCATCTACTACATAATATTGATTATGCAGAAATAATGAAAAAGGGTAAGTATAATTTAATTTTATAGTATTTATACAACCTTTTATAAGTAAAATTTGTAACTCAAAGGTATTTTTGGAAATCACTATTTTGATACTTAAAAGATTAACGGATCAACTGGATTTGCATGTACATTATTTACACAATGCAATTTATTTTTCCATGTTAATTTGGGTCTAAATTTTATTGATATGACAAAGGCACTTGTGGGCCAAATGTAGATAAAAAAGATATTATCAACGTTTTGAGGCAATTTTCAATGTACAGTTGACTATTTGGCAACGAAACCATAAAATGTAAAAAAAGCTTGGTCAGGCTTTATTTATTCGAATCTAATAAGAATTTTATGTGATTTTATACACACACTAAGTGTGAATTGATGTGTTATTAAAAACAGTAAATCTTAAATTTCAACAAGTATTATAAAACCTATTTTTTATACATTTGAATGATTGAGAGGATCTCAGGATCATGGGTACAAAGAAGAAACAAAGGTAATATAAAGAATGCAAATACGTATTCTTTTAACCCATTAACGACCAAAACTGTCAATTTTACATCATGATTTCGATGCGAAATTTCATGCATGTAATCGAGTCATAAATGGGTCTCGTACATTTCTTATGTATTTTTGTCTGCAGAATCCGAATCCGTGGTTAAAATTGAAAAATTTAGCCTTTAAAAAAATATTGCCGTTTCTTTGCAAAAAAAAATAGCAAAAAATCTGTCATTCTAAAAGTTTACGATTTTTTTCCGACATAAAACGCGACAATATATGAAGTTGCGTTCAATCATCGGTGCACAAAATTGCTGAAGTTTAATGGGCAATTTTTATAAGTACGATTTTTTTTCAAAATGGCGGCTACAGGACCCAAACCACATAAACGTCACCGTAAATCTTTACCATTTTTTTTCTGGAAAACTATTGACTTTAGTAAAAATTTTCAAAAAGTTAAAATGTCTTATAATTGATAAAAGAATGATAGAAAATTTTTCCAAAGTGATTTGAGAAAAATTTTGAAAATTTCGATTTTTCCGATGTATGAAAAAAAAAGTTTTTTCCAAAAATTCTGAAAAAATTTTCTAGTATTTTTTGATCGATTCTAAGACATTTTTATTCTTTATAAATTTTTATAAAAGTTCATGGTTTTCGAAAAAAAAAACAGATTTTAAGCATTTACGTTTAGCACTACCCAGAGATAACAACGTGGACGTAGTAAAAATATATCTCCTTTGGGGTGCTATTTTACAGTGAGTCCCCTTGCCTCTCACTAATCGGGGTGCTTTTTTATAGTGAGTCCCCTTGCCGCTCACTAATGGAGGTGCTTTTTTCAATGAGTCCCCTTGCCGCTCACTAATCGGGGTGCTTTTTTTTAGTGAGTCCCCTTGCCTCTCACTTACTCAGATGTTTTCGTGATATTTTCTAATACATGGACTGCAAAAAAACAATTCGCAATTATCGCAGAAAATATATGTTCTTATTGGACAATTGGAACATTTTTTTTGTTGCTTTTCTCGTCTCGTTAAATGATTTTTTTGTTTCTGACGAGTGTCGCAAATGTAGCTTTTTGCTATTGACGTTGCAAATTCTTTGGTTCCAACTTTTTGTTGATTATTTCCAGCAGCATTGAATATTACAACAGAATTTGTAATAGCAGCGTGGATTAGTCTTATAAAAACTACCCAGGTCCATTTTTTTGATCGAATGCTTGGCAATAAATTGTTACAGTGCGCATCATGTACATCGACACCACCCATGAACTGGTTGTAAAGGTGAAATGCTTGCGGAATTGGTGTCTCAATTCTTGCTTTTTGAATTGAACTATATCTTTTCAGTGGCTGTAACGGCGTTACTCCTGCGGTTGTAGATAATATAGACACTAATTTTGAATCCATTACGGTAATGTAATTGATACCACTGTTTTGTTCATGCTTCACTGCATATGTTCCACGCAGAGCCTTTTTGTCAATAGCATTTTTCTCCTTTACACGATTGTCTCGAACAGTGCCAGTATACCTCAATGTTAGTCTCTTCAAGTGTACAGTAAGATCTAAATTTGTAAAATAATTGTCAAAATAAATGTGATACTGAGAAATTTTCCCAGGAGCTGTCATTTCAAAAAAAGGTTTTAATAAATGTAATACGACACGAGAACCTAATGCGCATGAAGCTAATTTATCTCCTACAGTGGAAACCTTTCCACAATATAAGTCAAAATTTAATAAATATCCATCTGAAGTGTAAAGATCCCAAAACTTAAGTCCAAATCGCGTAGGTTTTCCACGTATGAACTGTTTCAACGACGTTTTAGCATAGGATTTAGCCATCATTTCATTTACTGACAGAGCAGTTCGCCAAAAGCCAAACTTCAGGATATTTATTTGAAGCAAATTCATCAATTCGCGAACATGCCACCCTTTGTCACTCGGAACATTATCTTTGGTTTTTGAGTAGTTCAATTTAGACTTAATAAGTTCAAACTTATTACGTGACATTGCTGAAGAAATTATATCGCAAGACAAAAAAGGATCAGTCGACCAATAATACCTTTGAGACTTTCTTTTATTGAACGAAGTTGCAATAATTATCCCAATAAACGTATTGAAATCAGCCATTTATATATTAATATCTCTAAGCCATTTTCCTTACATGCATCTATAATGTATTGTTTTATTTCAATTGAAAAAAAAGTATCAAATAGTTTTACTGGCTTACTTTTTGTATTTCATCCATCACAGATTTAGACAATAAAATTTCGTCTGAAATTTCATTAGAATATTTCTTTTCGCCATCTTTCCAAACATATTCGTGATCATTCTCAAGTTTAGCTTGATTTGCTTGATAAATGTTTAAAACTTTTTTATAAGTAATCGACAGTAAATTTACGTCACAGTAAGTATCAGAATCAAATCATCTGAAGATCCAGAATTATCTGCATTTGGTATCAAAACGTTTTCGTTCACTGAATAGTCTTCTTCCAAATCGGAAGAAACAGCCCGTTTATTTCGTTTTCGTGACATTTAAAGGTTTAAATATAACAAATAATAGGTAATAATGATTCAACTTAATTTATGCACGTAAAAACTTAGTATGAGAATTTATTTCTAAAACAGCAGAGCTGAAACTGTAAGTCAAATTTTACGAAAGCTAACAACTTTACAACGATATACTTAAAAAAGTATTTAATTGTTTAAAAATGATTTATTCGAAAAGTTTATATAAAAATTATGTGGAAAGATTATTTATACACATTATACATAGATCTCATGTAAGCAGTTTGTAAAATTTCATGGTTTTCGAAAAAAAAACAGATTTTAAGCATTTACGTTTAGCACTACCCAGAGATAACAACGTGGACGTAGTAAAATATATCTCCTTTGGGGTGCTATTTTACAGTGAGTCCCCTTGCCTCTCACTAATCGGGGTGCTTTTTTATAGTGAGTCCCCTTGCCGCTCACTAATGGAGGTGCTTTTTTCAATGAGTCCCCTTGCCGCTCACTAATCGGGGTGCTTTTTTTTAGTGAGTCCCCTTGCCTCTCACTTACTCAGATGTTTTCGTGATATTTTCTAATACATGGACTGCAAAAAAACAATTCGCAATTATCGCAGAAAATATATGTTCTTATTGGACAATTGGAACATTTTTTTTGTTGCTTTTCTCGTCTCGTTAAATGATTTTTTGTTTCTGACGAGTGTCGCAAATGTAGCTTTTTGCTATTGACGTTGCAAATTCTTTGGTTCCAACTTTTTGTTGATTATTTCCAGCAGCATTGAATATTACAACAGAATTTGTAATAGCAGCGTGGATTAGTCTTATAAAAACTACCCAGGTCCATTTTTTTGATCGAATGCTTGGCAATAAATTGTTACAGTGCGCATCATGTACATCGACACCACCCATGAACTGGTTGTAAAGGTGAAATGCTTGCGGAATTGGTGTCTCAATTCTTGCTTTTTGAATTGAACTATATCTTTTCAGTGGCTGTAACGGCGTTACTCCTGCGGTTGTAGATAATATAGACACTAATTTTGAATCCATTACGGTAATGTAATTGATACCACTGTTTTGTTCATGCTTCACTGCATATGTTCCACGCAGAGCCTTTTTGTCAATAGCATTTTTCTCCTTTACACGATTGTCTCGAACAGTGCCAGTATACCTCAATGTTAGTCTCTTCAAGTGTACAGTAAGATCTAAATTTGTAAAATAATTGTCAAAATAAATGTGATACTGAGAAATTTTCCCAGGAGCTGTCATTTCAAAAAAAGGTTTTAATAAATGTAATACGACACGAGAACCTAATGCGCATGAAGCTAATTTATCTCCTACAGTGGAAACCTTTCCACAATATAAGTCAAAATTTAATAAATATCCATCTGAAGTGTAAAGATCCCAAAACTTAAGTCCAAATCGCGTAGGTTTTCCACGTATGAACTGTTTCAACGACGTTTTAGCATAGGATTTAGCCATCATTTCATTTACTGACAGAGCAGTTCGCCAAAAGCCAAACTTCAGGATATTTATTTGAAGCAAATTCATCAATTCGCGAACATGCCACCCTTTGTCACTCGGAACATTATCTTTGGTTTTTGAGTAGTTCAATTTAGACTTAATAAGTTCAAACTTATTACGTGACATTGCTGAAGAAATTATATCGCAAGACAAAAAAGGATCAGTCGACCAATAATACCTTTGAGACTTTCTTTTATTGAACGAAGTTGCAATAATTATCCCAATAAACGTATTGAAATCAGCCATTTATATATTAATATCTCTAAGCCATTTTCCTTACATGCATCTATAATGTATTGTTTTATTTCAATTGAAAAAAAAGTATCAAATAGTTTTACTGGCTTACTTTTTTGTATTTCATCCATCACAGATTTAGACAATAAAATTTCGTCTGAAATTTCATTAGAATATTTCTTTTCGCCATCTTTCCAAACATATTCGTGATCATTCTCAAGTTTAGCTTGATTTGCTTGATAAATGTTTAAAACTTTTTTATAAGTAATCGACAGTAAATTTACGTCACAGTAAGTATCAGAATCAAATCATCTGAAGATCCAGAATTATCTGCATTTGGTATCAAAACGTTTTCGTTCACTGAATAGTCTTCTTCCAAATCGGAAGAAACAGCCCGTTTATTTCGTTTTCGTGACATTTAAAGGTTTAAATATAACAAATAATAGGTAATAATGATTCAACTTAATTTATGCACGTAAAAACTTAGTATGAGAATTTATTTCTAAAACAGCAGAGCTGAAACTGTAAGTCAAATTTTACGAAAGCTAACAACTTTACAACGATATACTTAAAAAAGTATTTAATTGTTTAAAAATGATTTATTCGAAAAGTTTATATAAAAATTATGTGGAAAGATTATTTATACACATTATACATAGATCTCATGTAAGCAGTTTGTAAAATTTCAGTTCTTACTAATACTAAAAGTGAATGCTTAGAATATTTTTTTTTCCATTTTGAAAAAAAATCGTACTTATAAAAATTGCCCCTTAAACTTCAGCAATTTTGTGCACCGATGGTTGAACGCAACTTCATATATTGTCGCGTTTTATGTCTGAAACAAAATCGTAAACTTTTAGAATGACGGACTTTTTGCTATTTTTTTGCAAAAAAACGGCCATATTTTTTTTTAATGGCAAAGTTTTTCAATTTTAACCACGGATTCGGATTCTGCAGACAAAAATACATAAGAAATGTACGAGACCCATTTATGACTCGATTACATGCATGAAATTTCGCATCGAAATCATGATGTAAAATTGACAGTTTTGGTCGTTAATGGGTTAATAAATGATTTTTTGCGTTGTGCAATTTTTTTCAAAAATAACTCGAAACAAACAAAAGACTGGTCGCTTTAACATTACATTGGGAAACAATAACAAATACTGATGCAAAGAAAAAATAGTGGTTCGATTAGAGCAGGAATGCAATTCTCATGGGCGAAAAGGTACTCAAGGTACGGATTGTTTGCTGTTCGGACCGCCTATAGACCGCACTCAGGAAAAATCCAATTCCAGCCTTGCTACGGCATAATCGTTTGGAATTTTGTGCTCTAGATTGAGAAATTTTTTACTAGATACACTTTTTTAGTAATTTATTAAAAAAAGTATACTCGTACTCGAGAGCCGCGATCGTACCGCGCGCCTGCGCAGTACGTACTTTTACGCGGTACATCGATCTCGCATCGAGCGAGCTTGTCTCGTTGTTCTCCTCGCTGACGTCAACTTCGGTGACTGATAGCCGCTCCGTCTACAGCTCCAGGTAAATACTTTGTCGTGAGTCTTACGCACTTACGCGTATTTGTAGGCGTGCTTATCCGAGAGGTCGGCTGTACACGTTGTTTGTGTACAGCAACCTAAGCTCAATTGTCCTATGCTGTTCCTTGTGCAGCTGTAGTCTCTACATACAGCTGTACTTTACTTTCCTTCATCTTTTGTCTTCTGTCTATTGCTGCGTATCCTCTTCCTGGTTCCTTACCCTCTTAATGCGTATTTGCTCTCATTAAGTAACTTTTTTACAGCTGTATTTTGGTTGGCGTTGGAGGTTCTCCTGCTTCCTGTCTGGATACTACCTCTTCGCCTTGACTGCTGTCCTGTGAGGCTGCGGAGGGTCCTGGAGGCTTCCTGGTGATCACCTCCCTTAGAATATCCTGCCTGCAGTGTCAGACCCGGAGGAGCCCACCTGATATTCTTTAAGGTAGGATTTAGCTGATGTGCGGGTAGGTAGCTAGGGAGAGGTATACGGGTAGGTAGGTGTTCGCCAGGGGTTCGGTAGCTGTCACTTGACATGTGCAAAGCCCATTGTCACAGTAGTAATAAATAAATAAATAATATAATCATTTTTAATTTATTTTATAGAGTCTTGGGAGTATAAAGATTGATGTACAAGCAACAATACAGGAACAATAAGTTTCGCTATTTGTCAGTCACTAGCGCCGTCGGATATTAAATCTGTTATGACTTCTGCACTTATAGCTATCAAGTCCCTTTCAGAATTGAGTTACAGCAGGTTCTTGGAAATATTAACAGTGTCACGTCATGAACGTTCAATTAAAAATGGCTCTCGCGCCTATACTTGCATCAGACGCTATCGCGCCTTTTGATCAACATTGTGTTTCTTGCGATTTAGCACTTGATCGGCTTATGCCACCTAAGCCAATACGTAGCGGCGGTTTTCTGCTTAATTCTAGGAGATCAAATGCGATAACTATCTTCCTTATTGGTATCCTTTGGAAAGCAGCGATGAAGAGTACATCGAGGACACCAAGGATGTTTACTCTGCTCCTCTCGTACATTTACATGATAAAGTTGATGCCAATCTGGAGAAGAAAATAAAGCTGTAGAGTTGTCACAGAGCTAAGCTCTTTAAATACGAAGTCGTACCGAGGAGTGGAAGGAGACAGATAATCGACATCAAATTATTGAAACTTTGAGAAATTATTGCTAAAAATATGACTTAAATTTTAGATCAAGAAATAAGAAAAAAATCGAAACAATCATAAAATTATCGAATAGAAATATAATAATAAAATACTTGTCAATTATCTAATCGAAAGATAATATAGTATTTAAAAGTTATCTACTCGATAGGTAATATACTACTTGTACATTATATAATTGAAAGATAATCTATTATTTAACAATTACGTTATCGAAACGTAATATACTATTTGAAAATTATCAAATCGAAACATAATAATAAACTACTTTTGAATTATCTAATCAAAAGATAATATAGTATTTAAAAGGTATCTACTCGAAAGGTAATATACTACTTGTACATTATATAATTGAAAGATAATCTATTATTTAACAATTACGTAGTCGGAACGTAATATACTATTTGAAAATTATCAAATCAAAACATAATAATAAACTACTTTTGAATTATCTAATCAAAAGATAATATAGTATTTAAAAATTACCTACTTAAAAGGTAAATGCTAATTGAAAATTATCTAAGCGAAAGATAATAAACAGTTTATAAATTATTTTGTATACTAGAAAGAGGGAAAGTCGCGAGTGGCGGTACATAAACAAGCATCCACCGCCATCTATTATCTAAGGAAAATGCCAACTTGTTTGAAATAACTAGCGTTGATGAAATATACAATGGCCATGTTTTTGGAAAAATGCGTATACGCATAGAACATTATTCAATTACTTTTTATAGTCAATTACGTGCACAGGAAACACGTCAATAAGTACTATTTGGAATAATATGTGTATATGCTAAACACGCACATTTTTCCATTAGCACATTTTTTGTGGGCAGAATAACGTACTATTCTGCATCAATAGTACTGTTGGCGTCATCTACGATCGTTTGTAACTGACACCGTAAGGTGGCGATACTCTCTCGCGTCGGGGATAATGTATGTCACCTACATTACCAACATGGGGTCGATAAAGTTGCAGGAATAGCTTTGGAACCCCCTTAAACTTATTATAAATGTTTCCTTTCATTGCGAACACTTGTTTTATTTATCATGGCGCGATTTCTATTTTTTATTAATTATTTTAAACGTTCGTTTTTCGCAGTTTTTAAATTTTTCCTGCGTTAATTTGTGAATGTGTGCACTTTTTTATTAAGTGTCACTTTTTTCAGTACATTCACAAATACACTTTTACAGTTTTTATAATATATAAATTTTTATAATATATAGTTTTTATAATAGTATAAACGAACACGAAATTATATTTTTATGTACGCGTTAAGGTTCTTTCGCGTCGAAAGTAAGATTTGAACTAACTACGATCTCCAATTTTTCCTAGCAAATTAACTTTTTCTATGACAACGCCACTCTTACTTTTTTTTGTAAATTTCTAGACACAATGAAAAACCTCAAAGACGTTTAAAAAATCTTTTTAAAAATGTTACCTACACGATTGATTGAAAAAGAAAGAAACATAAATTTTTTGCGTTTCGCGTTACTTTACCAACGCCTTACAAATTTTCAATAATTGGCAGAATTTTACGATCAGGGTTTTCTTTTGAAATTTGTACGAAGAAAAATTTTCTTTCAAGACATCGTCGTCTTTTGCCTTATGCATTTTCGTTCGAAAAAAGTATCTTTACGCGTTTTCCTTCTCTTCTAAAATATGTAAAAGAACCTTTTTCTTAATACATGTGACTTTGAAGTTACTTGTTCAAACGCGTAACCCTCTAAATAGACCCCCACCTATTTTACGAGCGACCTTTGCGTGGGACCGGTCAGGGTTTAAAAGGGACACACCGCTCACCCTGAATGCAGTATTATAGCATCTTTTCTGTAAACTAGTTTTCCTATAATCGGTAAACTCGTCGAGACCTGTGCGACATAAAGTATTACAAAGATGGCACAAGCATTGTTAGAAACTGATTTTATTTTTGCCGAAGACGAAACCTTCAAACAAATGGACAGTGAGAAAAAAGTGTCTGTGAATTTAGAAGATAAAAGACACACGCTGCATCGAAATTTACTTGAAACTTCGTGCTCGTGAAATAAATCGTCTACAAAAATTATAAATGTCAGTGTACAAGTTTTTCATAATCAAAAAATGGAACCCGTTATTCAATTGTTAAATCAAACTCACTCGACAGGACTAGTAATCGATTCGGATACTTGGGTAGAACTACAAAATAAACTCGTCGAAATATCGGAATATTTTAATAACGACAATGACTTATCTTATAAAAGTCGCACAAGAATCTACATCAACGATTTAGAAATAATTTTTGCTACATCGTATGGAGGAAAATCTATTATTTTGAATAAAACGTGAAAATTATCCAACGGAAACAAAACAGAAAAGTAGAGAAAATGTTTTCAACCAGCTATAGTTTTGCAAAAATCAACTTTCGAAGGACTAAAGGATAGTATTTTTTGTGTAGAAGATTTATATCGTCGATTCGAACGATATAGTAACGATATAGTAACGATATTGAAAAATGTAAAAATTTTATTTGCGATATTGTGAAAGAAAAAGTTACCGATTATAATTTAAATTCACGCGAAGGACGAAATTTCTTTAAAAGTTTTGTGATCGGTATGACGTAAAGTCGAGAGTAAAAGATCGATTTCATTACGAAGAGTCTAAATTTTTCTTAGAATATTACTTTGATATTGTATACTTAGAGTTAACATCCTTTCATTCTAAATATATTTGTAATGAAGTAATACGTATGTATTACAATGTATAATATATATTGTCTGTAATATCTCGTAAAATATTTAAATAAATCGACACTTACCTCGAACATAATTTTGTATTTCGTATTTACTTACCTAACATTTTTCCTTCCTGCTACAACATTAAAATAAAAAGAAAATCTTCTCACGCGTTTATTCTATTTTCTTAAATACGCTCACCTTTCGATAATTTATTGCTTTTCCTTCGTACTAACCACAATACTTACTTTACTTATTAAGATAAATAGCTTCTCGGTAAGCCAAAATCCTGTCTGCACACCTGCACTTTTGGGAATACGACCTTTTCTCACGACGAGTCGACTTTTAACCTTTTTGAATACACCTACGACATTTATATTTTATAAAATAAGCTTACGTTCAAATTTCATTTCATTTCCGTTTGATTATTCAAACACGATGGGTCCAAACCGAAGTTCAGATGGAGTTTCTCTCATCGATAAAAAAACCAATACTAAGGATAACAGTAAACACCATTCAATGTCGTCGCAATGGAAAAAATATACGGAAAAAGTTTCAATAAATAATAAATCATTGCCACAGAAAGACGGTTACAAAAAATTGTAAATTTATATTTAATAAATAATAACAAACGGCTCTTTTTAGGGCCACCAATAATAAACGTAAATAACATATTCGTTCAATATCTAAAATTGTTCTATGTCATTTCCTCTCGCTTACAAATGCACTCTCTCTGTCTCTCTCTCACACACACACCAACATAGACGCTCTGGGTCAGCTATTATAACACGACGTCCAAATACCCTAGTGCATCATCAGTATCTCTGCGTGAGTGCGAGAGAGAGAGAGAGGTTGAGGAAGAGAGCGTGGGTACACGCAGTAATGCTCTCTCTTTCTCTCTCTCTCTCTCACACATGCACCACTCTTCTGACTGCAAGAGACGCACTGCGCGTACAACCCCTCTTGCTCTCTCTCTCTCTCACATACACGCGCGGACCTCCGGGCCCGCCGTAACGTCAAAACACTCTTAGTACGAGAGAGAGACGCACTGAACGCGTTCTTCCTCAACCTCTCTCTCACACACCCACGCGCTGCATCGGGGCGACTATGACGCCGGAGCAACCTCAGCACGAGAGAGACGCACTGCGCGCGCACTCCCTCTACCTCTCTCTCTCGCACCCATGTACTCCGCCGGGCACACTGTCACGTCACAGCGTCCGTTCCATCCTACTTATACATAAGTGCGAGAGAGAGAGAGAGAGAGAGAGAGAGAGAGAGCGAAGCTCTTTCTCTCTCTCTCCCTCTTTCCCTCTTTCTTCCTCTCTGGCACGCGCGGGCCCCCGCCGTGACGTCGCCGCCGGGGTAGACACCCCATTGTCCGTGCTAGACAACCCCATTGTCCGTGCTAGACAACCCCATTGAACGTGCTAGACATGTATTCTATGACTGTTTTAAAGTCTTTCCTTAGGGCAATTTCACTGCATCAATCCGCAGTATTTGCTGCCCCGGAAGCCCTCGTCATCTAAGCTTCACAGTTGGTCGGTTTCCCTTGTCCCGATGCGTTCAAAAAGTGAAACTCTCTGAGAGCCTCCTATGGCATCGATTAACCTCGATGAGAGGCCACTAAGTGTACCGAAACTCCTTACGAAGGCCCACCGCCTTGCGACGGCTAGCCTAGAGTCGTAATTCTCGGTGTGAATGCGGCGGTGTTTAGCTCACCGCCGTCGTCTGCTTTTGAACATAAGCGGCATCCGGGTCAACTTCGCTTCACCCGTCAAGCCTGCTTGCAACCACATACCCCGCAGAGTCCAACCCAAAACTGGGGACACGCTGGCGTTTCACTTTCGGCTCAGAGGTACGCCAACGTGGGGCTCGGTACCCAGTCCCTGCGTACCATAGTAAAGTCATATTGGTCCAACTGTCGACATGATTTGTCGATTTTAAATGCGCCAATCCCACAAAATAAGACAGACTTACGCAAATTTTTCGGTACGTGCGGTTGGCTTCGCGACTACATCGCAGGTTTCGCTCAGACCGCTCTCCCGCTCACGGCGCTCCTCGCTGCTGACAAACCATAGTGCTGGACCCCCGAGATACAGCGAGCCTTTGACGAGGTCAAGAAAGCTTTCAGCGTGCCCTTGCAGCTCTGTCGACCGGATCTAAGTAATATCATGTACGTGCAGACCGATGCCAGCGTAGTCGGGATGGGCGCAGTACTCTCAACTTGACGACAATAACAAGCGCCGAATAATCACATACGCGTCGGCCAAATTCACAAAGGTAAAAAACCCTACCACTTAAATGAACAAGAGTGCCTAGCCGTTATTTGGAAGCTTCGCAAATTCAAGCCGCTGCTAGAAGATGGGCAAGTCGTGCTGCGGACCGATAATCGCGCTCTGACATGGCTCGACCGCACCAAAGATGGCAAAGGCAAGTTGCACCGATGGGCCATGTTTCTGCGAGGATTCAACTTCATCATTAAGCACGTAGCAGGCAAAGATAATGAGCTTGCTGATGCATTGTCCCGAGAGCCTGGTCAAGAAACCTTCATCCACGAAGAAAATCAGGAATTTGAAACGCTGCTGCCGCCTCAAAAATCGAAGTCGACCGACGAGAATCTCAGACTGGCCACAATCACCGCTTGCGATCTACGCACCCAAATCATCGACGCACAACGCGAAGAAAACCTTGAAGCTCGAGAAATAGCAAGATTTCTACAACCCAGTCAACGGTTGGAGAAAATTCAGGGCGTACACTACGTAACGGAGAACGGACGTACTCCGCGGTTGTACGTGCCTCCAAATTGCCGTCCATTTGTGCTTCAATTCTTCCACGACGACCCATTGGCAGGTCATGCAGGTGTCGAAGAAACTTTGCCTGCAACCCGTGAAGCGCATTTTTGGCCACACATGCGTGAAGATGTCCCCAACCGCCAAAGCATCCAAAGCGGTATCGCAAGTCGATCCACGCATCGCGGCGCCTCAGCCATCACTCTCGTACGCCGCATCGCAGTTGCCCGCAAACTCTCACGTCGCGCTTCCCCCAGAATCACGTGACCAGTGCAGCAACTTCCTGAACGCAGCAGCCGCACAATCCAACGCCTTGTGCTCTCGACGGAGAGGCAGACACCCGAAAGCTGAGAAAGCGAGAAGAGCCGCAGATAATCAAGTGGCTTATACGCATCCATGTCGCTACCCGCTCCGAAATCGACAGACGAATTAGTGAAGACGAGACAAGACGTGCGCTCGCCTAACCGGGGAGACAAGATGAATTTGGATCGCCAAGAAACTAAAGTGCGACGGCCGCGTGGTGCAAAGCATACCTCGAGATGGGGAAGCTTCTCCACCTCGACATCGAGGTACAACGTGCGGATACGGCAACAAGCAGCCAATCAGCTGATCGCTGCCCATCGTCCTCAAACGCGAGATGTTCACCGTCTGACAACTGCATCAATATACACGTAGAGGAAGAAATAAGTAACGAACTGCAGTGCAGTGCAAGTGAAAGTGCCTAGTGTGCCTCTATTAAATGAAAGACAATTATTTATCTTAGGTTTTATAAAATCAGTGAATTTCCGCTTGTAATTATAATTATCTATCGTTATATATAAGTAATATTTCAGCGAACCGCATTGTAAAAAAAAATGTTCATATTTATATTTTGTTTAATAAATGACACAGTGGCTCTCACACATACAGTACAGACACATACATTACACATAAACATTCACCACCACCGATGGAAAGAGTCGCTTAAGTGGGGGGGAATTGACATACGCGCGACGCGCATATATTATTATTTTAGATTCTTTTTATTTTATTTTCAATAAATACTACGACTCTTCCCAACGGTTATTCAGTTCGAGGAATTCTAACCGTTCGCGAGGGAGAAAAACTCCTTCTCCTCCCTAGTAACGTGATTTTTTCCGCGACGTTGATTGGCCCAACCGAGCGGCCCGCCGCTGATCGCCGCTACTCGCGCGCCGCACGAGTCAGTCGATCTCGAACTCCCGAACGGACACCCTGCTACCTTAGCAACCCGAATCTCTCCGAGATCAAGTGCCGTGGGCTACGAGTTTCTCGCCGACGACTCCCAGATAGCACTTTGCGTCCGCGAAATTCGCTCCCGTCTGGGTCACGGTAACTCCCCTAGAGCTTGCGTGACACCGTTCTCGCCTCGATCGGAGACGGACGTCTCCTACCACGAAACGCAAAACTGCGCATCCGTACTTTCCCGAACTAACCTTTAACCTATCCATACCTACACACGAGGTAGCAAACGCCAAAGTCTAATAGGCGGTGTAGTCTTGCGACCCCGCATTCGCTGCAAACCTACGAGACTCCTCCGTGGGAGCGACTTGCGTTTCTCACTAGCGCTTGAGCTCAAGCAGACGGTGCGGTGATGTGTTTAACGCGTGAGCTGCAAATCTGCTAACACCTCAGAGGCGGGCGACTTTGCTTCACTTGCTAATCCATAAGGTCCTCCGAACCCATTCCCCTCGTTTCCCTCGCGACACGATAAATCGCGAGACATACATACACGCTACACAAACCTCGTATTTTTGATATTTAAATTGAAGTTTTTGTTAATTATTTAATATCGCCCTCTTCCTTGGTGGCGTACACCTTCATCACCTTGACCATCTTGCCTCCATTCTCATCGGCGAGTTTAAGTCAATTCTTATGGCTAAAGGTTTTTTTTGGATAAAATTTTATACCTCAAACACATATAAAATGGTGTCCCTTTAAAGAATAACTTCTCTCGTAACCTTTTTTGTGAATTTAATAGAATATCGTTCTAAAAAATCTTTAAAACGGCGTAGACGAAGACTCAAATAGATTTCTATAAGATGAAACGATTATCGTTAAATGAACATACTATAACATACTTAGAAAAATCAATTTTATTCATCTGATCTAAGTCTGGAACTCAGTCATCTACAATATCTCGCAAAAACATTGACGGTGTTATAGGAATTAAATCATCCGGGTTATCGGTGAGATAGTGAGAAGTCTCGCATTGACCATGGTTTCACAATTACATATTACGGTATTAAATTCTTCGTAATTCAAACAAGTGCGACGTAATGTCCTTTTTAGAATGTCTTTTACAATACGGATAATTCTCTCCCACCATCCTCCCTACTATGCCGCAGAAGGTGGATTAAAAATCCACTTTATTTCTCGAACTGAACTGAATCTCGCGGTCTTATCCCAATCTACCGTTTTTAAAAGGTTAACCGTCCCAAGGAAATTTTTCCATTGTCTTCCGCGACGAGCGACGAATCTACGTAACGCATCTAAGAAATTTTCGGTACTCAGTGAAGGTACTAACTCTAAATGAATAGCACGGAACACAGCAGACGTAAAAAGACAAATATAGGCCTTTTGCCCATCTTGCAGGAAAAGTGGACCGGCGTAATCAATTCCCGTGATTTCGAAACCTAAAGCATCGCGAACACGATTTTCGGGTAAAGCTATAGCTGGCGCGATGAATTCTTTAGCTGCAAAACGTCGACAAATTATACATTGATTAATAATGGACCTAACGGCACGACTTACTATCCAATACTTTTCTAGCAATTCGTACATCACCATGTTTACTCCCGAATGGTTTAACTTTCTGTGAACGTGTGATATTAATCTCTTAGCAATTACGTGTTTACAATCTAAAATATGTTTAGAGAGTAACGTATTGTGGGTACCGCGGCTCGTCGTATCGATGACTCAGCGAGTAAAGGTGTAAGGAGGCAGGTGAAAAGATGTTAACCAAGTATCAGAAAAATAATTACATGATTTTATTAATTCGATAACTGCAAATTTGTGAGTAACTATTGTACTTCTCCAAATCGATTTTCGTACAGGTCTATATGCTTAAATTGACTTGCGTTTTTTATCTTCGTGTTGCCTTAATATCGTTTCCTGTTCTCTTCTTCGCCTTCTATTCGTACTAATCGCTTATGTGTATCCTTGTATATTATGTTGTTCTTCTTTATACAAGTGCGATGAACTACATACGAGCGTAAATAGAGGGGCGCCAGCTGATCCTTGGGCTTCAGGTTCCACCCATGCTCGAGTTGCGAAGTCGTGTGGCACCGGTTAATGACCTGAACGGTCAGCATTTTCATTGAATTAATTATTCATATATATTATTTATATTTATTCTTTTGCAACCGGGAAAGTAATTAATATTTAATAATACATTTTTCTAAAAAGTATTTATGACTAATAAGTAATATTTAATATTTACTTACTATTAAATAAACTAATATTTTTGTTTTTACTATAAAAATAAATGCAAAATAAAATTATAAATTAAAAAAATATAACATTTAATGAATTGCGCGTTTTTATCAATTATTGCAAATAATTAACTATTACTTAATTAACTATTAAGTAACTATTGCCAATATATCACAAATATACGTCAGGACGTCGTTTGGCGAACTATTGTCAATATATTGACACATGTTAACTGATCTGCAATATTAGTAATAATTTATTTATTAGTAATATATTAGTAATAATTTACTTTTTTACGCTGGATGATACCATAATTTAGTTTTTTACGCTGGATGAAATACCCGTTCTATGTATGCGCAGTACAATGTCGCAAATTTTTAATTAATCAAATACAAAAGAAAACGGAGAATTTTTTATATTATTTTGTCATTTATAAATTCCCAGATGTTTATTCAAGTACCATAATATAAAAGGAGATAACAAGACATCGAATTATAATTACGCACGCACAGACATATATATAGATGATTTGTGACATTGTAGTTATACTATATGTCACTTTGAAAATAAAAACAGCGAGACAAGGTATAGTATAGCATCTGTCAAGCTTACTATGCGAAGTAAGCGTGCTATACATACCAATCAAGTCCTAGTATGACACACATATGCGAATGTGTGAAACCGGAATAGGCTTACATTGCGTAGTAAGCAGGAGAACCCGAAGCAAAGGAGATGCAAATCCTGACTGCGCACAATTGCACACACACACACTGCTCCGTTGATCCAGCATCCTAATGTCTTGTCCAGCACCAGGAATGACCCGTATAGTATCCCCAGGTTCCGTCCAGCCTTGAATGCCCTCTCCAGCACCCAAAAGAAGCCTCCGATGTTGAGCAGCCCAGGTGAAGACTCCAGCCCTTGCAATGAGTGTAGCGCCCTTGCGCTCAAGCAACGGTGCACTGTTAACCGAAGTACCTGAAACGGTAGTTAATTACCAAGTTGATCGACTACTAAGGAACGAGGATGGAAAAGCTATAACCAAGCATAACTTCTCCCAGGTATGTCAGCAGGACCAAAAGGAAAGGAGATGATAGGACTAGTTTGAGGTTATGGAAGACACAAGTAAACATTTAAGCTAGAACCCGAGGAAAGCAGATAAATTACCTCGGCGGCACACCAGAGGATGACCACGATTCACCGCCGCCTGCTCCGCTTACTGAGGGCTGTTATGGGACGCCGATGTGCTCCTGCTCTCCAGAAAATCCAAGCCGAGGATCCCGTATCGACGATATACGGCATCTGTAATGAGGAAACTCGAGGGGCTCGATTTAGCCTAAAATCGAGGTAACGAGGAACGATCTAAAGCTTACCTCGCAGATAGTACTCTCAGCAGGGCCGCAAATACTCGATCGCCATCCAGCACCAAAGAAAGTCAACGTCGTAGACGACATCTCCGTCGAGGCAGCAAAACCATGGCCCGAGCGGCCAGTACGAACCCAGCAGAGCGCGTACGACTCGAGACGCGAGAGTAGGTGCGCATGCGCAATACGTACAGAGAAACTCTCTCGCTTCCTGCGTGCCGATGATCGTCAGACTGCGACCGACCACCGACATAGTTTGACACGACCCAGCAATTCTACGGGCTATGCGTGTGTTAGAGAGATCCAGGATTCGAGAGTCCAAGTGAGCCATGCTCCTTCCTCCCACATCCAGCTTCCTTGCAGTGTGTGTGCGCGACGCGTGTTAGATACGGGACGGCCCGCAATCGCGCGAACGCGAGCGACCGCGGCCAACGTGACTGGCACTTTGAACGGCAAAGCCGCTGCTTTGCCGTGTAGTACTCGTAAGCACGTTAAGTGCAATAAATCTGCAAGCTTTTAGCTAAGTTCCTTTTATTTGTGTTTTAATCGTGACTCCACCCTAATCCCCAGTGGACACGTCACAGATTATACAATATATACAATTAAAACTAGATTTGACACTCGCTTAATATTAAGTATAAGAGTACTTTAAGAATAGACGCAAAGACACTCGCACACATTTTAATATACGAAACGTATAAATAGACCGTGATTCCGATTGACACGATGAAACTTATAATAAATTCACACACGTAAGTGTGTACTTTATATATGTAAATATAAAGTAAATAAGAGTAAAATTATACATATTTTGCACTCGGTTATATATTACGTTAATAATAGAAACTTACAACTAATGTACCTGTTTATATATTATAATTAAAATCATTATTATTATTATTATTATTATTATTATGTATTCTTTATATGTTTGTAAATGAGTTATATAATAAACATTCTTCTTAGAATTATTATTATTATAAAAATTATTGATGATATTCTTAAAAATTATTTAAAACTAGCAACCAATTCTCGGTCGCTGACGCTCCCTCGGTCGAAATTACACTAAATATATACTTTCTTTTTATATTTTTTTAAAATTTATAATTTTACAATTTAATTGAATAAAAATTAAAATATAATATAATGTGTAATTAATTAACCTAGTATTCAGTTACTAACAATTTTTTTTAGTCAATAAAATTAAAATAACAGTGTATTATATTTGCAACATTGTATATACTCATTTAATCTTAGTCTATTACACAAGTGTTTATAGACACTGAACATATTTCTACGTAATACTAAAACAATTAAAAAAAATTAAAAATAATCGACATGATAAAACTTACACTGGAGTAAGGAATTTTAATTTTTATTTTTAATACGTAGTAACACATATATCATTACATACAATATTTCCACACTATTCCTGTAAGACGCTACATCAATCTAGTAACTTTTGTGTTATTTATCTACCAGAAAAATATTTTCAACAACAAAAATTAGAATATAAAATTATTCTTTGACTATTTTACATATATTTCATGCTTTTTCATGATGTTTCACGGAAAGGAGATGAAGAATTGAAAATTTCATAAAAAATTACTAAACTCAGCTAATGCATTGTATGTATTCAATTATTCTTTCAAACAAATAATTACACATAATAATTGAATTTATAAAAAATTTTTTCAGATTAAAATTCTGGCTTAAAGATTTATTTTCACATTTTATTAATTTTGTTTTATTTTCAAAAATCTATTATAAAAAAGAATTTTAGTAATTGCAACCAAAAAATTTAATGAAATTATACAATTACAATAATAAAAAATTGAATATTAATTATAAAAGTTATTTTAATATTACATTTGGTATAACCTTAAAAAATGAAAGAAAAATAATATTTTAAAGTTTTTAACCACCTTCGTCACGCATTTTACATCTTAGAAATAAATGGTGCCGAAAAATGTTTGTAAAAAAAAATCTATATAAATGTAATAAAAAAAAACGTATCGTCAATTGAAATATGTATTACATTAAATTATATAAAATCCACAATGACGATTTTAAAGGGTTAAATCCAGGTTGTAATAAAATTAACAACCAATTTGATATTAAAAGTTGTACGACGTTTCGTCTGCCAGGTTTTGCAGACCTCTTCAAGTACATAAATGTCAAACAGTTAGCAATGATCTTCCATTACTCGTAGATCAGTAGAGTGACTTGACTCTACTCAGACCTCTTCAAGTACATAAATGTCAAAGAGTTAGCAATGATCTTCCATTACTCGTAGATGAGTAGAGTGACTTGACTCTACTCATCTACGAGTAATGGAAGATCATTGCTAACTGTTTGACATTTATGTACTTGAAGAGGCCTGCAAAACCTGGCAGACGAAACGTCGTACAACTTTTAATATCAAATTGGTTGTTAATTTTATTACAACCTGGATTTAACCCTTTAAAATCGTCATTGTGGATTTTATCATAACCATGAACGGTGTACATTCTGAAATTAAATTATATATATTATATTATATATTGTAACGAATCAATGTAATATTTGATTATATTACATTGCTCGTTACATTCTCTCTCTCTGTCTAGCCTGTGTATTAATCTTTACAGATGTTACAGGTCGACGTTCGACGATTTTCGGCGATTTTCGCGGACCTTCGTAAAGGTAAAAGTAGGGAACGAGAGAGACAGTTTTTCGGTTCGTAAGTGCGAGAGCACTTAGATTAATCTCAACCGGCGAGAGATTCAGAGAAAATTATTTCAACCGGCATTTTCGTGAGAGGGTCTGATTTTGATTGCTCGTATTTCTCGATATTTTCAATTGCCTCGTGCCGTTTGTCATCCTGGTGTTGTGCTGGTGACCCAGTGAACTGCTGTTAGTTTATTCGGCGACGACGCAGCCCAGGAAGCTAAAGGAGAGTAGCGACCACGCAGACTTCGCCTGGTGATTTGATTAGCCATCGCGGCTCACGCACTGTAAGTGCCAGTTTGGTAGTCTCTCTCTCTTTCTCTCTTTATTCCTCGCGTATATATATATCGACCTGCGTTTCGCGCGCTGCGACGCGCCTGTATTACTTTCCCGAATACATTTATTTTATTTGCTAATTAAATACTGCATTGTTGTTTATTTAGTTGTTTACCCTCTTTTCTCGCGTTTCGCTAAATAAAGATTACCGCTGCCTCCGCCTATACGGCTTATTATAGTCGTATTATTACTAAGCGGCCGACCGTGTAAATGAGACTATTGTTTTAACGGTAGTTAATTGTTATTATTAACTTTATATTATAATATTTTATTTATTGTTATTAAAAAAATAGCAAAACCGTTACAATATGTTATCAAAATTTATTAGAGTAATAGTACTGTTTTTGTCAATGTTCGTATTACTGTGACCACTTTTTTTTTACCGAAAACCCCTATAAAATATTTTTGGAATTTTTCTACTAAACCCCCCTCTTACCCTCTACAACTCAATCATTACATGGGGGATAAATTAAGACTGGTTGTCACATTCAATGTTGACCCTTCCTCCCACCTTCCTTCATCTTTAAAATAGGAGATAAAATAGAGTGGTTGTCATATTGTTATTCACCTGTACCGAAACCCCTAAATTATTTTTGGAATTTTTCTAATGTTATTTCCCCCCTCTCCCTCTTGCCCCTCCTCCATCTAGCAATAAATGGAGGATAAATGAAGAGTGATTATCATATCGCTATTCACCGTAACCAAAAACCTCATATATACCGGTTCTAATTCATATATACCGGTAACCCCTATAAAATATTTAAAACATTTTCTAATTTTACCCCCCCCCCCCATGACCCCTCCTGCACCTATCATTACATGTGAGATAAATGATGAGTGGTTGTCGTATTCAGCGTTAACCCTTCCACTCCACACATACGTTTAATTCTTGTAACTTTTGGGATACCGGAAACCGGCGAACGGACGAATTTTGATATATTTATATTGGTAAT
The DNA here is from genome assembly GCA_026168455.1 of Theocolax elegans. NCBI lineage: Eukaryota > Metazoa > Arthropoda > Insecta > Hymenoptera > Cerocephalidae > Theocolax > Theocolax elegans. The sequence continues at coordinate 47,079,616 of CM047427.1, forward strand.
AAATCGAAGTACTGAGACTCTAACCTTTTATTTACATATTTAGACTGAGCCATTTTTTTTAATTTCCTTTTTTTCGAAGGCGATTTTTGGACAATGGTACTGTTTATAAGACTGTCGGAATTATTAGTAAACGTCGAGTTATATTCGTCACTGTCAGATTGATGTATATCTTTTGATTTCGGAGTGTCTGAAAAACTTAACTTTTCAGCTACATCGTCAAATATTCTTCTATTATCCATATACTCTTCAGGAGTCAAGACATCATGGTAAATAAAAGACATACATGGTAAATAAATCAACTATAACACTGTTTGACGATTTAGGCTGCGTTTTCCTCTTGGCCACGGCGATGCTCCTCCTGGAGCTGTTGCTGCCGATAATCCACAGCAGCAATAACTGCAGACAGTACTTACGCCGTCTGCATCTCGCCGTGGCTGGCCAGGGTGTCAATCATCCTGGCTAGGAGGAACTCCTTGGCTTCCTGGACAACCTCGATGATTATCTGCAACAAAAAGTAAGATCTCACGTTATAGCCCATCGTTGCAAACGATACTGTTCTTTATTTGGTTCTTGACCCACGAGGACGCCCTCGTCCTCGTCTAAGGAGAACAGTTTCTGGATGGGCATGTATATGCTGCCTTACTGGGGATCGCCGTCGCACGGTCGCATTCGCTTTCCGGGGAAGACCACGTGGTCGTTTGGGAGTACGGGCCCTATCTAAGGACGTACGCGACGTCTCACACGGTTTACACCGAATCCCTTCGCCTGGTGACTCGCTCGCATTAGGTTGAGGTCTCGCAAGTTGCTCTTAATCGGTTGATCCAGCATCATTTTCGGGGACCTATCTCTTCAAATGCTCTATATGAGATACCTCTTGGTCCCCTTGATCATCTTGTATGACATACGTATTCATACCTTTCTTACTGACGATCAAATATGGCCCTGTGTATTTCGGAGCAAGCTTAGCCGAGATACCTTGTGCACTGGACGAGAGATTCCGGTGGCGTTTCCACACCAGATCTCCTACCTCGAATTCCGCTGGCCTTCGTCGTAAGTTGAAGATTTCAGCTTGCCGGGCCTTACTGGCAGCCGACTGACGATTTGCGTTCTCGTGCAGTCTTAGCAACTGTTTGATTTTGTCGTTCCAATCCTGCAGTATACGTAACTTAAACTGTTGCTGGGCAAGCAGGTCTTTCTCTCCACGGGCTGTACTAGGCGCCCCGGGTTGGCGACCATAGTTCAGCTTAGCCGGGCTCCATCCAGTAGAACTTTGCACCGCTGTGTTTAGTGCAAAGACTAACTCTGGCAACTTGTCGTTCAGTCGCTGTGCTTATCCTGAATATACGACGCCACCATTGTCTTAAGGATCCGATTGGCTTTCTCGACAGGATTGGCCTGTGCGTGATAAGGGGGTGTCGCCTAATAATACACTCCCTTAGTTTCAAGGTATTCGTCTACGAGTTTATTTTTAAACTCGGTCCCGTTGTCCGAATGAAATACTTCCGGTCTGCCGAACCGGTTAATCACACGTTCGTTGAGCTCGCGGATTATCGTCTTTGCGTTAGCTTTTTTTATCGGGATTGCTTCAATCCAGCGCGTGAATAAATCCTGGAATACTAGGATGTATTCGTATCCTCGGCTAGAGCGTGAAAGCGGTCCGGTGATATTTCCTGCTACCACCTGCCATGGTCTGTCCGATTGACGGTGACCCATTAACCGTAAGGGAGTACGTTGCTCGACCTTACATTGCTGGCACACTTGACATCGCGTGACGTAATCCGCAACTTCTGCGTAGAACAGTGGCCAATAATAGTTTTGGGCCACGCGGGCGAATGTCTTTTCTCTTCCGAGATGGCCAGCTGAGGGGTCATCGTGACACTCTCTCAGAATAGAGTGATGATTCTCTACGGGGACGAGCAGCTTCCATGCTTGCTCGTCATCCATCATTTCCTCTAATTCTTTGTCGGGGCGAAAGATGTATAGATTTCCTCCGACTAGTTTCCAGTCGGGGAAATCACAAGGTTTGTTGGAAACGTTATTTGATCCTGTCTAGGTACCAAGGATCCTCAGTAGTTTGAGCCCACGACATTGCTGATACTGTAGGCTCGTCGTCTTCATACATGCGAGATAGAGCATCGGGAACGTGATGCGGAGCTCCTTTTTTGTGCTCGACGACAAAGTCATGAGCTTGGAGCTCTAGAGCCCATCTCGCTAGTTGGCTGGTTGGATTTCTCATATTACGGAACCAGCGAAGACTACTGTGATCCGTTATCACTTTGAAATGATACCCTTTGATGCAAGGTCTGAACATATTATTAGCCCAGACCACGGCCAAGCATTCTCTCTACGTAACGCTATAATTCTTCTGGGGTGCTGTAGAATACGACTGGCAAACTCAATGACTCTTTCCTATCATTGGCCATACCTCCAATGCCAGCAACTTCGAGGTGGACCTGCTGCTTGGTGTTCTTGAGCAACAGGCGGTCGCTATCCGGATCCAATATCGCTCTGAATGCTCGTACGAAGTTTACTCCTACGTAGCATTCAGCGTCAAGATTTTATATGATCGCTGCTCTTATTCCACGTGTTTCGTTTCCGACAGTGAAAGGTAAGATCACGTGACCGTTTAGCGGTTAGTAACTACTATTCGCCATCTTGACGCGTCCAGCGTTTGCCAGAATGAACTCCTTGCCCAATGCTGCGGCGATTTGCAGACCGCTGGATTCCATCACGGTTGTGGAGGCTCCGGGGTCGTATAAGGCACTTATATGGAAGCCCTCAATCTCCACGAGAAGCCACCAATGACTCTCATCCTCTGGTTTATAAGATGAGGTTGGTCTGCTGGCTCCTTGGAACCGTTCTTCTTGTTGAGGCCCATTTCCCCTCCTCTCTGGACCGTCCTTTCGGTCGGAGCGGGTCGGTTCCGAACTCACCTGGGACGGCGGGGACTCAAGCTCTTGGTCGTTTTCGTCCCGATTAACTGCTCCCTTTGGCGTTTCCCAAGCACACCGCAGGTAAGAGGCTTAGTCGTATCGAAAGTCGAGCCCATTCGGGTTTCCGGCTGTTCCGGACCTGTTTTTCACATTACTTCAAGCTGGGAGGCGTGTCTTGTGACATGCGTCAATTCGGTCGGTCCTGTTTCTTCTTTCCTCCCTCGATGAGACTGCCACTTATCGTGAAGCGGCCTTTCTGGCGGTATCGAGCGCGCGCCTAAAGGTGGCACAGGCTCCGGACCCCGCCATGTGAGACACTTCCTCAGCATCCTTTGATGGACAAAGAAAGCATTTGGGAGCGCTCTTGCAATTCTTAAGGTTGTGTCCAGGCTCGCCTCACTTGTAGCACGACGAGAACCTGTCCGCTCCCTCACATCTCCTTTTCGTGTGGCCGAAGTCTAGGCACCGATAGCACCTCTCGACCAAGACTCGATCCCGAACGCGACAGCTTACGAAGCCGACGCAGAGATGCCGCATCGACTTCAGCTTGTCAGCGCTCTCGTTATCCAGCTTCACGATGGCTGTCTTCTGTTGACTGCGGTTTAGGCAGCGGTTTTCCCGATTAACTGCTCCCTTTGGCGTTTCCCAAGCACACCGCAGGTAAGAGGCTTAGTCGTATCGAAAGTCGAGCCCATTCGGGTTTTCGGCTGTTCCTTACTTTTTTCCCTCGGTGGACTAGCACTCCTCTTCTCCTGCCTGTGTCCGAAGCTCTTGCTAGGGCCATTAGGCCTGCCGAACCTCCTACTCTTTGGAGATCGGTTTGCTGGCGAGCCTTTCTTCGGAGAGCCGGACCTTGGGCTTCTCCTACGGGACTGCCGAGCCATCGACGATAATTGGAAGATGATGGGCCGCAGCGCATCCTCCAGCATCTTGGCGATGCGGTCGACGACGTCAGATTCGCTTTGACCAAGAAAGCACTACAGAGTTTAAATTATTTTTAACAAATTTACTATTAAATTTTCTATAAACTACGGCCTGGCTCTTAACTTGCGCTAACTTATCGGTACTATATAATAAATAATAAATAAACCAATAAATAAATAAATTAAATAATTAAAGTTACCGCGTGCTTGGCCTCTTACAAAAATATAACCTATAATACAATTTGTAAAGGTCTGAGCCAGGTTATAAGCTTCCTGTTTTGTGCCAGCAAAAACCAGTTAAACCTTGCATACACTTACAAATAATTTATTTTGACCGCTTAATTGCCACCAGGTTATGTCGCACTGTGTCGCGTTCTTTCGTTCTTCTAGGTGGCGCTAGTTACTTGGTTTGGTCCAAACTACCCAATTTCCAAGTAACGCTGGTCGGTCTATCAATTCCGTTCAAAAACCCAACAAATTTCCTATTTGTGCGACCTATTTCTAGTCTACTACTAACAAGGGGAGTACTTGACCTCCGGGAAACGGATCTTAACCAAACACTAGGATATGTTTTCTACTATAAAAATATGAAGAACGCTGAAATTCCGTATGCCAATGCCATGTTTTACGGACTTTATAAGCAAAAAATGAAAAATTTCGCAAAAAATAGTCTTGACTTTCGTTGCTTATAACTCAGAAACAAAGAAAGATATACATTTAAACTTAAGTCCAGAAGAAAGCTGAGATCAAATAAATTGGATTTGGTTGAAAGTTATGGACTCCTACGGTCGGGACGACTCGCGACTCCTCGCTTCCTTCTTCTCCGCACTGCTGGACGTGCTACTTCGCACGTCGACGTGGAGGTCGGTGAGGAGCAATGTCTCACACCCACACACACACAGACCGACACCTTAGTTGTTTTTTCCAATAAAAAAATCGTCGGACCGGCTTCAAGACACGTTGGTTACGCCATGCGCGCGCTAACTTCATAGATTTCCTACTTCTTGCGCACAATACGCGCGCGTTCCTGCGCGCGCATCGTTCCCTATACTCTTTGCTGTTACTCACCTGATCGGTAACTCGCTTACCGTTATAATATATTGTTGGAAAACACCAAAATCTTTGTTAAATCTTAAGTATACTGCATTGGATGAAATGAGTAAATTATTAGTTTATAGAAGTACACTATTGATTATGTTCTATATTTCATTAGGATTACAATATACTGGGATGAAGCCTTGAAATATTTTATTGAATTAATCGAATACGACTTTGAGTTAAATGCGTAAATTATTAGTTTAAAGAAATACACCATTAATTCTGTTCAATATTTCATTTGGATTACAATATACTGAACCGAAGCCTTGAAATATTTTATAGAATTAATGGAATACGGCTTTGAGTTATATGCGTAAATTATTAGTTTAAAGCAGTACATCTTTGGATATACTTAATATTTAATTAGGAATCTTTAGTTAGGAATATATTATATTGATCAAGCGCCTTTAAATATTTAATTAAAAATACCGCATACTAAATTGATTCAAATGCTTATTTCATTGTCATTGTAATGTACTGTTTCGATTCAATCAAATATTTTATTGAATTAATTAAATATTTCATTGCCAAAAATCTAAAATAAAAAAATATTAATTTATAAATGTTGTTTATTATTAATTTCTTATATATATGGGCTATTTCACGTCAAGTGGTACGATGAAAATTTTAAATCACTCCAAATTTTGTGAACAGACTGGAAATATCTTCCAGAACATAGAAAAAAAATTTGAGGTATTAAAAATAATTTGCCTAAGAGTTATTCCACCATGAAAAATGGAAATTTTTCAATTTTTAAGAGAAATTATTATTTTCAAAGCCATTTATCTCGAAATCTATTGATTTTTTTGAAAATACATTATAATCAACTTTTGTTCAAAATAATCTTTAGAACTTATCTACTTGGGTTACAATTCTTAATTTTAAAATCTCGAAGAGATAGAACGCCCGGAAATATTAAATATCAAAAAAAGGCGACCACGACACAATGGATTTTGATCTAACACCGCTGAAAAGATCACATTTTTTGAGAGCTTTTGAATGGCGGTGGTTAGATTATTGGCCAAGACCGCTGGTGTAAGTTATGCCCTAAAATACATGAAAATTAGTGATTTTATGAGGTTTATGGCGTATAACTTACACCAGCAGTCTTGGCCAATAATCTAACCACAGCCATTCGAAAGCTCTCAATAAATGTGATCTTTTGCGCGGTGTTAGATCAAAATCGATTGTGGCGTGGTCGCCTTTTTTCGATATTCAATGAAATCCCTATCTCTTCGAGATTTCAAAATTAAGAATTATAACCCAAGTAGATAAGTTCTAAAGATTATTTTGAACAAAAGTTGATTATAATGTATTTTCAAAAAAATCAATAGATTTTGAGATAAATGGCTTTAAAAATAGTAATTTCTCTAAAAAATTGAAAAATTTCTATTTTTCATGGTGGAATAACTCTTAGGCAAATTATTTTTAACACCTAAAATTTTTTTTCTATCTTCTGGAAGATATTTCCAGTCTGTTCACAAAATTTGGAGTGTTTTAAAATTTTCATCGTACCACTTGACGTGAAATAGCCCATATATATATATATATATATATATTTTATTCTTATTCAGACGAAATTTTATCATTGATTTGAACAAAACCATACATTTTCCTAATCGCACATTGAACGCATTAAAACATTTACCTCACGCATTATATGTATATGTGTATATAGTACAAACGCAATACTATAGACATGTACTCCTTAAGCGCACTTATATACGAATCGAAGGATATATTGCGCACTTGCAGGTTCATATCGCGATACAATACCAATGATAAAATATTGTTGACGCCATCTGTCGGTCATCAGTTTCTGTTTGTAGCAACCAAATATTTCATCATTGGCAATATTTTTCAAATATTAGTTTTTGCTCAGTTGTTAAAAGCTATAGTAATATTTCTATTTCATCAATTTCATTATTGATATCATCAATAACATTCGAATCTAAGTAAATTTCATTATCAATTTTTGGTAGTTTAAATTGTTCCAATGTTAAATGGTGCATTGATAAAATGTTGTCTATAATTCTTAGAACTTTTTGTTCTCCTAAACTTTCAGGTAATTTTGGGTCAAAAAAATGTTCTTTATATTTGTTATAAAGTTGCAACCCATCACAGTTGCAATCAGAAGATAGAATGAAAGCGAAAAGTTCATATAATGATTAAATGTCTCTTCATGCATGCTTCATAAAATGTATCATAAACAGTGCCATTAAGTGATCGTCAATCTTCAAATGATTCGGCACCACGTACATGTAGTCACAATAATCTAAGGAAAAATCGTTCTCTATCTTTAGGATTTACATGAAACATTCTTAATAATATAAGTTTATTGAATTTTTTTCGATGATTCCACACTTTCTTCATTTTATCATAAACATAATATTGGGAGATTTCAGAATACAAAAATTGCTTTGCTTTTGCATCAGATTTATTTAATAAAAACCAACTTGTTAATGTTGTTTCATAATTTTTGTTAATTAATTATGTTCAGATACTTCTTGAAAATAAACATATTGTTGATCTGGAAGATGTACAGCCAATCTATATATTGCATGTGATTGAAAGTGCAATTTGAATTCCTTCAAACGATAAATAGCCTCGGGCGGACAAACGTACCTCGTAGAAATATATTCTGAGATTTCATCATAATTTGTTATATTTGGTTTTGCACCTTTTCAACATCTACATTGTTAGTGTCCATAAAGTGGCGGAAGCCTGTCTCTGGTTTTCCAGGGGTTAGGCGAGGGTGAGTGACTCGGCCCTCATTTCCGAGAGTTCGATATTTACCTCCTGCAACAGTGGAGGAAGAATAATTGCCACTAGTGTGCCTCGAAATCGAGTTGTTTCGTCGAGCCTGTGTCGGCGATCAACTGTTTAACATGCTATATTTCTTGGTTTACTAACACGTTTAGTTTGTCGAAGATATGCCGTTACCGATTATTCTATTCATCTGGGCGACTTCGTCAAGGGAGACTCTACCTATGGATGAAGGGACGGCCGCTAAATTAAAGTAGATACCCTTCGGGGTGTACTACGTGTGGCGTCAAAATGCCGAGGCGGGCCTTTCAAGGTTCGTCTTGGGGCTGTAACGTACTGGTCAATCCTTCGGACTTTACGCAGTTCGTAAGTTTGAGATGGGATTAGATGTCTCGTGGCTCGGAGGGACTAAATCGTTTCTCCCGTACTCTCGATGATTGATAGGCGTGGTGACCCTCCGTTGAGCTTAATGAGGCAGCGTGTGGCAAAGCTTTATTTATGTGAATTTACAAGATGGCAGAAGTGCCAAAACCCTCGTGTAAAATGCAGTTTGTTTCTCTCGTGATTGGAAAGCCTGGTCCTCCTCGATGATCCGACGTATATTTACTTTCCGTGGTTTTAAATTATATACTTTACCTCGACGTTATACTTTTATTAATACTTAGTTCCTTCTATGTATATAAGGAAAGATTAGTAAAGAAATAAATAACTCGATAATCAACTTTAATCTGATAAAATGGTACGATTATTTATTTATTTTTAGTGTACACTCTTCGCGTTATATCGCGGGTGCTCGTGCACGTACGAATATAAATCAGTATAATTAAGCGATATTAACAATGAAATATTGACTGGAACGGTAATTAGAACGCGTCCGCTTACTATCGGTATAAATTAGAATATACTTTGTATCTTAATAGAAGAAGACTGTTCGAAGATTATCGGAGTGGCGCGATTGCACGTCCGTTTGGTATCAAGGCAGTCTGAGCACTGGCGGGAGTCGACGAGCACACTGCGCTCGTGAGTAGCATCGTGGCGGGGATAGTTCAGTCTGATTGGTCGCGCGTGACGATACATAGAAGGTTCTAGAAGCGTTGGTCTCTTTTTATTGGTCCGTTGTTGTCAAGCGCGAAAACGCTGACTTAAACTTTACGCGAAAATATCGTAACTGGCGACGATATCTAACACCGGATGTTATAAGGATACATGATATTTATTCCGTTGGCTTCTACGTCGTATAATTACTCTATATGCTTCTAGAATGTTCTATGTTCGTTGGTTTTACAATATTCGTTAATATATTATTGATTATCGGGAGGGGAAAAGGATCTTTATTACAAAAGTCTGTTGTATATGAAATTTCGAGTCGATCGCTTAAGTTAAATTTCGAAATAGAGACGTTTTGTGTTTCGCGGTGTTGTTTACTGATGTTTCCTGTGATTAGAAATATTCCTTTCTTATTTATAATAATTTTAAATGGTAACATTACATTCATTTATAATAAGCATGCGTATATTAGTATAAAAAGTATGTATATAAGTAACGCTGGTTTTTTATCGCATCTTGCGATTGGTGCAATACGTGTTATTCAATAATATTCATATAGTTCTTGTCCCTTTATATGTTTAAACAAAATTATAAATAAACAGTTGCATTGTAAGAGTTTTCAGATGGTACCAGTCGACGCTATTCATGATCGAGAAGTTGTTTCGGGAAGATTTGCCGTATGTCGGTAAGACAGTTTCACTCCTTATCGATGGTGGGTAATATATTACCGACTGTCGCATGTTTGATGGTCGTCGGCAGCTTATCGTCTCCCTCTGGTAACATTTATCGGCAGCCGCCTCGTTTAGTTACGTATCACTCGATCAACGTTGATAGAACTCTCATCCGCCAGAAATGGTCGGTGTATCGACTATTATTGGTGTTGGAACGTTTTCGTAGCAGGGCCAACCTCATCTGCGGATGTGCGTGGCTCGTCTCTGTAGTGGGCGATCTAGAATTTTGATCATTTATCCAACCACCGCGAGGGTGAACATACATTAGTATACTGTATATACGAATATGTGTTAACTATAGTGACAATGGATGGTATAGGTGGGAACAAATATGCATATCGTATAGAACGATGAATTTTAGGGGGGGTGGGGCTCTTATCAAAATTTTGATATCTGTCGTCGTTGTCTAGTAAACTCCAATAGTAGCGTACAGTTACGTCACAGTGCTTGAATTGATATATATATGTATATATGAGTAATCATACAATAATAAAAATAATAATAAATATCGGTTTAGGCGGTATATTCCATGGTCGTTATTGAGAATAGAAGTGCTCGACAGGTCGATGTTTGGTGTGTGGACCCAAGTCACTCCCACTCCTACAGCATTCAAGATATGCCTCTGAGACCGATTTCATATTAGTCGCTTAAGATCTACATACTGCCATCTATTCGCCTACGCAGATAAAAGTGTTTAACATTTATTGAAATAATATTGTACTTAAAATAACAATAGTATGTAATTAACAATTAAGTTAGATCGTTTATATTTCTTAGTTATACAATAAGAACAACATAGTAAGGTCGCGAATTCTGCGAGCTGAGCCTCATATCGTAACAGGGCACATCCAGACCGAAGTAGTTTCTCATCTAGACGATAAAAGTTGCTGGGATGTCTCACAGAAGGGTGTCCCTTTCATCAAAAGATCCCTGTGTATAAAGTCAATAAGTCGAGTTGTGGTATACTTCCGAACTGAAGACTTTGCATAGGGTGAGATGTTAAACACCATAGCGTACAAACTTTTTGTTTGTACGCTTTTTTCTCTTTCAAGGGATTTTTCGAACGGCATCCCTTGGAAAGTTTGTGAAAGGATTGTCGAATGCCTTATCCTTCACAAAATGTTCGAACGTTAGGCCACCTACCGCAAAACCTCCCCGAGGATCCGGGGAGTAATAGGAAGATGTGTTTCGGCATGTCGACAGTTGGACCAAAATGACTTTACTATGGTACGCAAAGACTGGGTACGAGCACCACGTTGGCGTAACTCTGTGTCAAAGTAAAACGTCAGCGTGTTCCAGTTGGGTTGGACTCTGCGGGGTATGTAGTTGCAAGCTGGCTTGACGGGTAAAGCGAAATTGACCCGGATGCCGCTTATGTTCGTAAGCAGATGACGGCGGTGAGCTAAACACTAAATTTTATTAAAGCTGTGTCTGGACCTTTGTAACGATACTTAAATAAGTGTTTTACAAATTTTATTGTACTACATATTTCTACATTTATATGACATTCAAGTTTTAGAAGTAAATATGGATTATATGGAACAACAAAAGTATTATCCGCAGTTTTGTTTTTGGAGTATATAATTAGTGATCCATCATTACGTCTGCGATAAATAGGATAACCATTATGAGGTAATTCTGTTTGTGAAGTAAAACATTTTGGAAAATTTTTTGTGCAATACGTTTTAGTTTCATCCATGCAGACACTATTTTTATTCTGAACTTCACAAGGGCCATGAATCATAGTTTGTTTTACTAACTCATATAATCTTGGAAATTTGTTTCTATTAGGAATTTCAGCACATATGAGATTATTAATTTCATCTGTGTTTCGAATTTTATCTTTTTCATCTAACCATAATAACATATGAATATGCCCTGGTGGAAGTATAAATTGTACATTATAGTACATATATGTACTTTTTCTATACAATACCGTACATATCCGTATATTTTTTATACATTTCTGTACATTTCTGTACATTTTTGGTACATTATTGGTACTTATTAGACTTTTGTACAGAATTGTACAATAATGTACAATAATGTACGGAAATATACGAAAATATATGGAAATGTAGAGAAATGTGCAGAAATATACGGAAATGTTATAAAGATACATAGAAAAGTACAATAATAAAAAGATTCAATGGTAGTGAATAAAGTTATGCTTCAAGTGTAAATATGTTAATTTATTTGATATAAATTAATTATTAATTTGAATAAATATATACATTATATTTATTACATTATTATTATTATTATTATTATTATTATTTTTTTTTTTTTTTCCGTGGGAAACTGGAGAAATCTTACATAAGACGACGACGAGGGTCCGCACTCGTCGCCAGTGCCGGAAAATAAAAAATTGAAGAAATTTTATCCAAAATTTAATATCAAAAATTTATTGTTTCTTTTGGCCTAATAATCTTCAATTTCTTATTTTCTTCATAACTTTGCTTCAAATTAAGCAATTTGAGCTTCTTTTTTTTCAAACCATATCTACTTGAACTCAACTTTCTTCTGGTTTTTGTTCAATTGTTTACTTTTATTTGTTTCCGAGTTATAAGCGACCGAATTGGAAGTAATTTTTACTGCTATTATTATTGAATGTCGAATAACTTCCGTAAAAGTGGCCATTGGCAAGAGATAACTTGGCTTTCTTCATATTTCTACATTACAAAAGATATGCCAAAGTTAGGATGAGATCCGTTTCCCGGAGGTCATGTACTTCCCTTGTAAGTGTGAATTCTTAACATTAAATTTAACTACCGAAATATTTATTTTGTATTTTCTGTTTGAAACTATGAAAAGCGTGAATTCAAATAAAAGTATTTGTTAATAATATTACTGTCTTAGTATTGTTTCCTTTATATTTAATTTCTTTTATAAACAATTATATGTTAATTTATATGACTTATTTGTGAGTGTACAACGTAAGTCAATATAGACGAATTTGATTAAAAATCAAACATTCCTCTTGATGTTAAAATAAAAAAGTATGATCATCTAACGATAAGTATTATTTGATCAGCAAAAACAAACTACAATTATGAAATTATAACAAATGTCTATCAAAACGAAGTATGCTAATTACTACTAATATTTAGTTGTTTTTTTGCTCAAAGCAAACCTCAAACAATCATTACTACAAAATTTGAATGCATTTAATATTAATTATAAAATCATATAGTACATTTTAGTACATCTCTGTACATTTCCGTACATTTCCGAATATTCTCGTACATTTTTGTACACTTCTGTACATTTCTGTACATTTATATACATTTCTGTACAAAAGTCTAATAAGTACCAATAATGTACCAAAAATGTACAGAAATGTACAGAAATGTACAGAAATGTACAGAAATGTACAGAAATGTACAGAAATATGCAAAATTGTACGATAATGTACAAATTATACTTTCACCAGGGTGAGGTAATCCGCGTTTTTGAAATTCGATTATATAAATGTATGAATTAAATTTACCAAGAATTTCTTGCTGCAGTAACTTGTTCATTAATACCTTTACTTTCTGATCAAATACTTGTACTATTAGATCTGGTCTATCGAGTGTATCTTCGTATTCTAATAAGTTTTCTGTAATTTCTTTCCATTTGGGATTACATGTCATTGCTACAAAAATGTCCGGTTTTCCATTATTTTGCATTATGGTCGTTGCATCTAAAAAGTTCTATTGCATTGCTCTTGGACTGCCTATAAAACTAGATGGAAGAATAACCATTTTACCAATAGAAATATTTTCATTACTACATCTATTGTTAAGTTGATCCAATAAACCTTTATATTGTTCTGTTCGTATATAATGTTGTTCTTTTCTTATAAAATATAAACGATTATTTTCAACTTTCGTCCACGAATTGAGAATAAATTGGTTGGATAAACTTTTGAGATTTAAACATGGATTAAATTCTTTTCGTATACTAAATCTGTATGAATAATATTGTAAAGCAGTTATATTATCATATTTTCATTCACCTGAACTTTTCATAAATGGTTCCCAACCTGAATCACCGTATGGAAATATTAATGGATATATACCATTGGATCAATATCTGCGTTAATAATTGCAATTGTTTGAGGTTTTTTTCCTTTTTGAAAAATACATATGTCTCTATTGGAAGGTGGTTCTCCATTTTCTCCAACATATACGATAGCAACTTCATTACAAACCGCTATTTGTGATTTATTTTTTAATGTTTTATCTCTAGTTAAATACATTTTGATTTCTTGAACTGGACGATTTAATTCAGTTGAACGTGCATATTATTCTTTTCCGATTTCATGCATCATTTTATATGCATTTGCAAATGGATTTATTTCACGTAGTACACTATCTAATTCTTGTATTAATTCGTTGTCTAAATTGTTCTGATGACATTGAGATAACCTATATTCATTTGCTATTTTATTGTATAGTATATATAATTGGCCAAATTTTAGACTTATAATTTTGATAAATTAATTTTTATAATTTTGGACTTTAGCAGCTATATATAAAAAGGGGAGTTCGGCATATTGGACAAATTAACTCTAAGCTCAATTACCATGGGAAAAACTTTACCATAAAGTAACGATTGCAAAGAAATGAGAGAAAAGAAATATTTTATCAAAAGTGATTTCCGGAAAGAGAATTTTATTGAGAATATTAAATAAAATAAACTCTCAAATAGCATCATTACAAACGTCGGATAAAATAACCGACAAAAAGAATAAAACAAATAAATTTGAAATACTGATTTTAATAAAATAATACAAGAAAAACTTGATAAATTAGTTAATTTTGTGCAAAAGTTCGAAATCTGGCTATTAATAAAATTAATGAATGGAATCCCATAATCTTGTACAATATTCATAAGACATTATTTTAACAAACAACATAACAAAAGAATGTGTAGAAAAATAAACGAACATAATTTTTATGTAGAACTATTAACATTAAGCATAAGGTAGGCACATTGGATGGTTTTCCTGTTATTTATAAACGATGGGTATGTTGTTTGTTATGAAACATATAAAACAAATAAGTAACTAATAAATTTTATAATTTTATATAATAATTCAGCATATATAATTAATAATTGATTCAGATAAATAATATTTTTCGCAATTTTATTTTACAAAAAAAGGTGCAGAAAATAAATTAAAGCAAATATATTAATACAATTCATTTAGTACTATAATTTTGGTGTAATAATAAAAACTAATATTAAATGCATTAATTTGTACAGCAGTTAGTTTGATTAAAATCATGAAAATGACGAATATTTAAATTGTTTCTTAAAATATAAAAATAAAAAGAGAGTAAATTAGTTTTTTTTTATCGTGAAACATAGACAGGAGCGGGTAAAAAGACCGTTGCTTTACAGTTCCATACTAAAGAGTTACATTGTATTCCATGTTTTTCTTATAGATAAAGATTAAGTTAAGACCAGTACCCTTTTATTTATTTCCACTAATTATCGCAAACCACACTATTTATTTTCGTTTTATATAATACCACATCCATGGTATTAAAAAATAGTATACAGGTCATGTTAGGTAAACTGGTTGGATTAAAGTTTTAAAATGCACACAATTTTGGGTACAGACTAGAAATGTTATTCAGAAAACAGAAAAAAATTTGAATTGCTAAAAATCTTCTCCATAATATTAAAATTTTATAAGTGAAATGTGAATTTTTCTGTGAAAAACCCTTTATCTTGGGAATAATATTTAGAAAATACAATTTTTTATGAGTCTACTGTGATTGCATTGATACGAGGGTAAATTTTCCACTATTACAAATTTTTTAGAGAGTCAATTTTTATTAGTGTTTGGCTTTGAAGTTTCATTAGTACGTACGTCCGTACACCTTTTTGTACATGCATTTGTTTGTGTATGTCGTGTTGAACTTGTGTGAATATTGTGTGGAACTTTTGTGTGTGTGTTGTGTGAAACTTGTGTGAATATAGTGTGTGGAACTTTTATGTGTGTGTTGTGTGGAACTTGTGTAAATATTGTGTGGAACTTTTGACTGTGTGTAGTGTGGAACTTGTGTAAATATTGTGTGGAGCTCGTGCGTGGGTTGTGTGGAACTTGTGTGAATATTGTGTGGAACTTTTGTGTATGTGCTATGTTTTTTTTTTAACTTTTTATATAGAGGATACGTTATCGATTTTTGATCATCTTGGGATATTTGGACATCCTTTATTAAAATGTATTTTCTTGTTATTTGAATACGGATTTCTTTCTATATTTTAAATATCGAGTTAACGGAGGGATTTTGACATACTCAACTGTGGTTATTCCACTTTTTAACAATTTATTTATTTTCAATGTTGTTAGTATGCATGTTCTTATTAGTAATTCATGTCTACAGGAATAAATGTAAGATCATGTGTGTATTTGTAAGTACTTACGTGTGTAAATAGTATTTTACCATTTAAAATGTAAAAAAAAATATAAATAATTTTTCTCTGCGTTTAACAGGGTTGAAACTGTCGTAATTATTAGACAAGTAATTGTCTAATAGAACGCCCGCATTAAAATTTTTTATAATTTTTTTCCTTTTTTTAAATTTTCTTTTAACAACAAAATAGCGATAATTGAACTATTGATTAAATTAATATATATGGGGTATTCCACGTGAAGTGGTCCGATCAAAATTTTAAAATGCACCAAATTTTGGGTACACATTGCAAATGTTTTTCAGAATACAGAAAAAAATTTTTAGGTACCGGAATCTATTTGCTCAAAAGTTATTCTAACCTCAAAAAGTGAATTTTTTCTAGTGTTTTTCAACACCAGCTGGGTTTACCGCTATTTAACTCAAAATCTATCAACTTTTACTATAAAACATTATATATAACATTCGTTGCTAACTATATCTAGAATTTATCCTTCTGGGTTAGAATTTCTAATCTCAAGGTTAATGTTACATAAACTACATGTTAATATAAAATAGTGTAAGTGTCAAAAAAGTCTAAAAAAAAGCTTGAAACAATACCTTTCAAATGGTCTGTAGCATTTTTGGGGCCTTCAATTCTGTAAAAAGTTATGATAATTTAAAGAAAGACATAAAATTCACAAAAATTAACATGGTAATTCCCATTTAAATTTTTAAAAAAATTTCGAGTTTCTTTAAATTATCATAACTTTTTATAGAATTGAATGCCCCAAAAATGCTAGATACCATTTGAAAGGTATTGCTTCAAGCTTTTCTTTAGACTTTTGGATAAAAAAATCAATTGTGGCGCATTTACACTATTTTTAAGTTGAATATTGACATGTAGTTTATGTAACATTAACCTTGAGATTAGAAATTCTAACCCAGAAGGATAAATTCTAGACATAGTTAGCAACGAATGTTATATATAATGTTTTATAGTAAACGTTGATAGATTTTGAGTTAAATAGCGGTAAACCCAGCTGGTGTTGAAAAAAACTAGAAAAAATTCACTTTTTCAGGTTAGAATAACTTTTGAGCAAATAGATGCCGGTACCTAAAAATTTTTTTCTGTATTCTGAAAAACATTTGCAATGTGTACCCAAAATTTGGTGCATTTTAAAATTTTGATCGGACCACTTCACGTGGAATACCCCATATATATAAGTAAATACCTCATTATTTATAATAAATTATTCATTTGGATTTAAAAATTTATATCCCTGTTAAAAAAATTCACGCTGATTCAGTACTGATTTCATATTGATATCAAAATGAAATTATCACTGCATCAATATAAAATCATCACCGAATCAGAGTAAAATCAGTACTGAATCAGCAGTAACTTTTTCCCAAAACGCAGAATTGAATTGGTATAGAATCAGTACAAAATCAGGATTGAATCAGTACAAAATCGGTATTGAATCTTTACTGAATCTGCGATGAATCAGAGTTACACGCGTAATAAAACAATAAAAGTTAATTTATAGATGTATATTTTGTCATCCACGCAAATTTAATTTCAAACTAAGGTTTCTCGATCTTGGTGAATTAATTTGATTTTAGTATTTTCTATTGCATGATTTACTATCTTCTATCTGCTATATTCACAAACAGTTACAAAGATAATGAAAACATATTTGTAGACGTTTCAAATATACTAAATATATATTGTTCTTCTAATATGGTACCGATATGTACATTTAAATTTTTACTTGTATAAAATTGTCCATATTTTTAAAAATATGTTTATTCCATTAAAATTAGTACCATTAAAATAAATTCTAACTGGGCTTTTTGAAACGTCCACAAATATGTTTATATTATCATTGTAACTGTTAATAAGTGGATGGGTGAATAACTAACATAAACAGAAAAATGTGTAATACTTTTTTTATTTATTTTATGTTTTTTTGACAATTTTATTTGTTTTTACCTAATTCTTTAAGAGAATTATACTACATACCTTTCTCTTAAATGTACAATAAATACCTATAAAAATATAGATGGGCGATATGTAATAATCACGTTATTTAACATGTAAAAAATCATGTAATTAAACACGTGTTACGGTATGTGATTAATCACGTTTATTAATCACATATAGATGAACTTTTATTGTTTTATTACTCTGCGTGTAACTCTGATTCATCGCAGAATCAGTAAACATTCTATACCGAATTTGTACTGATTTAATCCTGATTTTGTACTGATTCTGTACCAATTCAATTCTGCGTTTTGGGAAAAAGTTACTGCTGATTCAGTACTGATTTTACTCTGATTCGGTGAGGATTTTATATTGATGCAGTGATAATTTCATATTGATTTCAATATGAAATCAGTACTGAATCGGCGTGAATTTTTTCAACAGGGATGTCAATAATGCTATAACTCAACCACATTCTTTACTGTCCATAAAAAGAATAAAATCGTGATAACTTAACCATAAATTAAATGTTTTAATGAATATAAAACAAATTTTTCATTATTTGTAGTTAATTATTAATCAAATATTTCAGTATATACTATATTTTTTGTAAAGATTTTTGGTCCATTATTTATTTTTCTCCTTTTATTTTTATAAGTGTCAGTATCATCTTTAATATTATAAATTGATTTATTATTAATTGATATTTTTAAATAGTTTTTTTAGTTGTTCTTTATAAAGTTGTTCTTTATAAATACAGTCCAACTTTATTAAATGATTGCTCTTGAGCTTTATTTATAGTCATAGCGAAACCTATCCGTATTGGAAATTGTCTATTTACCATTTCAAGAGGTACTTCTTCTAACGATGGTTTTAAGTCAATACGTAGCAAAAAAATTATTTTTCCAGAATTTTTCCCGGTGATAATTTCTGCAGTTATAACATATTGTTTCATTTCTTTTATTATTAATCTTGTTCCATTACAAAGACCATGAGAAATATTTAAATTTCTTAAACAACTAATAATTGTACCTTTTTTTTAATATTATTTTGTGAGGACGTAATCCATTTGGCGTTATAGAATTTAAAAATTCGGTATGTATTGATTCAGCCAATTTATCATTGTTGTCATTTTGAATTCTATCATCGCTGTATACACACATTTCTTCGTTTATTTTTTCAACTATATTATTATTAATTTGTAATATATCTGAATTTAAAGGAGATAATATCACTTTTTCTTTTAATGTTGAATCTGTCCGAAAATTTTTGTTATCAAGTCAGATGTACAAATTAGATCTTTTGGAATTACTTTAACATTATTTTCTAATTCGAAAATTGTGGCATTTTTATTTTCTCCTACTTTAAGTAACCATTTTTTAAATTTATGATCTGAATTTTGTAATCTTAGATTTTCACATAGTGAATGTTTTGAGAAATATGACCACAAATAACTACTTTTTACACAAGACTCTATTATTTTCGTACGGTTTCCGTGTCGTACTATTGGAAGAGTTTCTCTGAAATCACCTGATGTTACGACTACTTTCCCTCCAAATAGCATAGAATTTTTACAAATATCTTGAAAAAATTTATCAATTGTTTCGAAAGCATGTTTTGATACAATTGATATTTCATCCCATATAATGATTTTTATATTTTTTAAAAATATGCCATGTTTAGAATTTGGATTAATGTTACAAGTTGTTTCTTCATTAATATGTAGTGGTAATTTAAATATACTATGAACAGTTCTACCGTTGCTTAATAAATTAGCAGCGATACCAGTCTATTATCATTGGTATTTTTATTGACATTAGATATTCAATAATTACGTTTTGTAAATAACTTTTACTACTACCACCAGAACCATCGATGAAATACAAAGATTTCCCTAAATTGTTAATAGTATCATCGATAACTAATGTAAAAATATAAATTATAATCAGTTAAATGCATTCCATGTATTATTAAAATATCTTCAATGATTTTCAATGCTTCCTTTTCTGCCTGCGTTGGTGGCAACTTAGGATTGAAGAATTTTATCTTGTGTTTAGTACATAATTTTAATACGTCAAGATGATTTTGGAATACTAGTATGTATGCAAACAATTCACACATAGATTGTGGAAACTCAAATACTGCTGCTTCAGTTAAGCATTTATCCCACGCATCGTCAGTATTAATTAAAATTTTTGTTATGCAAACATCTTCGAATTTTTCATAAACTACATTATCAACTGTACGTACGTCTTTAAAAGATTTAGCACCTCGAACGTGTAGTAATAAAAGTCGTAAAAAGTACGTTTCACGTTTATTTGGATTTACAAAATACATTCTACTGATGATGGGTTTTGTCATTTTTTTTCTTGGCTGCCATCTCTTGTTTCGTTTATAAAAAACATATTGATGAGGAATTTCATGATATAAATATTGTCTTGCGTTTTCATCTTGTTCATTTAATTTGAACCAAGATGTTGTATCAATATTTATATCAAGTATTGCATTTTCATAACCTTCCTTATAATATACATTCTGTTCATATTCATTTGAACAGCTAATCTGTAAATTTTATATGATTGTTTGTACAATTTATACTCTAAAATACGATACATTGCTTCTGGTGCACATACATATCCTATAGAAATATGTTGTGTTATTTCATCACAATTGTATGTTTTCTCATCTTCGTTCATATTATTTTCTTCATTTGTATAAAATTTTGTTGTAAATTTGACAAAAGCAGTATCTGGTCCTTTGTGAATATATTTAAATAAATATTTAATAGCTTTTATTGTACTACAAATTTCTACATATATATATATGGCATTCTAACAATAATAATATATACGGATTGTATGGTACAATAAAACTGTTGTCTGCAATTTTAGTTTTTGAATACGTTATTTGAACGCCATTATTTCTACGTCGATATATAGGATAGCTATCTGCATTATATTGTGTCTTAGTTGCAAATGGTTTTAGAAAATTTTTGGTGCAATATGAGTAGTAAGGGTACCTTATAGCGCGCCGACATGGGCGTGGCCTAACAACAATGGTGTCTGGCGCGAACAATGGGAACAATGGGATTGTCTAGCGCGAACAATGGGAACAATGGGGTTGTCTAGCACGTACAATGGGGTTGTCTAGCGTGGACAATGGGGTGTCTACCCCGGTGGTGACGTCACGGTGGGGCCCCGCGCGTGCCAGAGAGGGAGTGAGAGGGAAAGAGGGAGAGGGAGAGCTTCGCTCTCTCTCTCTCTCTCTCTCTCTCTCTCTCTCGTACTTATGTATAGGTAGGGTAGAACGGACTCTGTGACGTCACAGCGGGCCCCGTCGGAGTACATGGGTGCGAGAGAGAGAGGTAGAGGGAGTGCGCGCGCAGTGCGTCTCTCTCGTGCTGAGGTTGCTCCGGCGTCATAGACGCCCCGATGCAGTGCGTGGGTGTGAGAGAGAGAGGTAGAGGGAGTGCGCGCGCAGTGCGTCTCTCTCTCTCGTACTGAGAGTGTTCTGACGTTACAGCGGGGCCCGCGCGTGTATGTGTGAGAGAGAGAGCAAGAGGGGTTGCGCGCGCAGTGCGTCTCTTGCAGTAAGAAGAGTGACGCATGTAAGAGAGAGAGAGAGAGAGCACTACTGCGCGTACCCACGCTCTCTTCCTCTGCCTCTCTCACTCGCACTCACGCAGAGATACTGATGATGCGCTAGGCTATTCGGACGCCGTGTTATAATAGCTGACCCAGAGCGTCTATGTTGGTGTGTGTGTGAGAGAGAGAGAGAGAGAGTGTGTGTGTATACAGTATGCGTATAGACTTATATTTAGCATGGTACGAATGGGAGTTGGAGGTGAGAGGGTTAAATAATTAAATGTACGTAATTTGTAGATAAATTCCCAGATGTTTATTCAAGTATTATAATATAAAAGGAGAGAACGAGACATAGAATGAATAATTACGCACGCAGAGATATACATATAGATGATTATACAATACATAAAATTAAAACTAGATTTGACACTCGGTTAATATTAAGTATAAGAGTAGCTTAAGAATAGACGCAAAGACACTCACACACATTTTATTATACGAAACTTATAAATAGACAGTGATTCCGGTTGACCTGATAAAACTTATAATAAATTCAAACACTTAGATATAGAGTAAATAAGAGTAAAATTATACGTGTTTTGCATTCGATTAAATATATATTACGTTAATAATAGAAACTTACAACTAATGTACCTGTTTATATATTATAATTAAAATTATTATTATTATTATTATTATGTATTCTTTTACATAATTGCAAATGAGTTATACAATAAACATTCTTCTTACAATTATTATTATAATGAAAATTATTGTTGATATTCTTATAAAATAATTTTAAACTTAATTTATCGTTGTATGCAGTATCGTCGGTGAACAGTCTCCAAAAACTGTCCATGCAATGACCGTGAGACATGTGATGAATGAAATTAACGCAATACTGACCACACAGGATAGAAGCGAAATCTTGTAGCTGCTTAGGACTCCAGGTGTAAACCTTACAGTTTCTTTGGAGACATTGAATATGTTGTGGTACGGTGGGTGGTCGACCGAAACTGTCAAAGAAGTATCCGATTCCGCGTTTATCGATGTAGATGGCCAGCCAATGCTCACCGGGTTTTCGGTGGTCCTCATTGTTAACAACAATTGCAGTCGGCTTCGTCAGAATCTGAGGAATCTTGTCCGCAGGGTACACTCCCACTGTCTGCAGAGGCAAAATTTTTATTGCGTTGAGTATTTGCAACGTGTTCATGCTTTGCAGCGGCTTCCTCCTCCTCGCGTACTATGTCGTATAAATGATCGGCATCGATCGTATCTTGGGAGATGGTGGAAATACTTGTGTTGCTAGCATCTATAGGAGTTGAGTATGCAATACAAGTAACGGTTATCGGAGTGCTCTGTCTTGATTTGGTTGGTGTTGGCGTTTTTTGTCGTGGTTTCCCAGACGGAGTTCCTTGTCTCGAAGACGCAATAATTGTATGTCGTCTTTTGTCCTTGTTGATGTCCTCTTTTTCCGTTTCCTTCTTTTTTTTTTAGATCGATGACTTTGCTGGTTGAAGGGCGATAGGCTAATGTTTTATGCAGCCAAATACGTAGTTTATATGCATATGTCAATGCACAACTCATGTACTCCCTTTTCCTTCCATGTAGAAAACAAAAGTGGTCGTTAACACGTGGAAGGTTTCTAAACGACGGACAGTTGAACTCCTCCAAATTGATTATTTGTCTAGCGAGAAGGTTTTGAAGGAATAAAACTTTAGGTATTCCCCTAACGTAGAATGAAATTGCAATCTACGCCGAGAACAGCAATTTCTTTCGGTAGAAAGAGACCTTCCTTGTCGTGAAACGCTTGAATATCGATTTTATATTCGAGCTTCTACATGCCGTTTGAGTTGCGGAGAACTTGAATCACTTGTACTACACCACTCAAGGTAACAAGCTGAACTGACAAAATGTTTTTCCTTGGCTCAGCAGAATACCTTTAAGACCTCTTTCTTCTCACTGAATTGAAAAGAAAAGTTTTCAAAGAAAATCCCTACCATTTTTTTTGACTCCTCCTACTTTGACTTTAAGAATGAAAATCTGTTACGACCTGTCTAGCAGAGTCGATTTCAAGAACGTTGTCAAACTCGGCATAAACGATACAATTAATCGTTTTATTCAATGCACTTTGAAATTTAACTTTGATTCTGAGACTTCCAGATTTTACTAAATTCCAATGAGAAAAACTATTTGCCGAAAAATCTGGTGTAAGATCAAAAGTGAATAGACAATAACCATTAGGGTAATTCTCTCTACTAATAGAATTTCCTTCGTTAAGAAAATGTATACCAGTACCTGAGAACAAGGTGTGATATGCGTCAACGTACATTGGTCTTGTATTCGAAAACGTAGGTTGTAAAGGTTTCGAAGGTACTTGTACACCATCTACGTAGAGAGACAAGTAATTTATACCGTAATTTTGAAAATTGAAAGGATTCAAAGTTTTGTTTCCATATTTAGCGGTTGTAGTTGCGAGAGTTTTTGCATGGGCCAATAGAATTCCAGGACTTATTTTCACGCGTCTTACGAGTAAATTTGCTTCGGTGATGCACAAAATGAGTCCTTTGAACGTACAAGACGTATTTTCATTTCGACGCCATTGATAAGTAATTTATCCTGATTAAAAATATCGCAATGCAAATGTCCAATGAGATCGACGGTTTTGCCATCGGATGTAAAATTTTGTCTGTTTGCAAGTCCTGCGTTTGTACCCTCGTCAGGGGTGCTGTCCATCTGTCTTGGTGTATCTGCGTACCACAAAGTCGTCGATAGATGCGATTCTTTAGCTGCTGGGCCGTAATTCAAGAGTGTTTTTATGTACGCTCTGTACGGATAAGCGTTATTCGGAGGACTGATTGGTTTCCGATTAAAATAAATATTGATTTGATTAAATAACGAGTGTAAGAAATTATTTACAGGTCCTACGTGTCTGTCATCGTCTTTCGAATAAGGTTTGATTTTTACACAAACTTTGAGAAGTGTATGCGCAAGATCCAGGTAATCTTCTCCTTGATTTTGAAAATTATGTATAGGTCAAAATTCGATGGGCGAATCGTCGTTTAACGACGAAATTGGACTATAAGTAATCCAACAACTCGATTCGATACTGGTTTGCGTTTGAGGGAGTGAAAATATATCCAACTCACTTTTGAGGCACTCTGAGCTGTGAGAATGTAAAAACGCCATTTTTAATTGAAAACGTCAAAGTTATTCTTTGTCTTCTTTTTTGTTTTCGATATTTTCCTCGATTTCTTCTTTTTATTCTGTTTCTTACGCTTCACTTTTGGCTGTAACCGTTTTAAAGACTTGGTTTTTTTTGTACGTTTTCTTTTCTTTATACTTTGACGACGTTTGTACTTTTTACGAGATTTAAGCTGTTTGATGCGTACACTTTCACCGTTCCACGGAAACTGTAGAGCTCTCCTTTTGTCGAATGTTTTATATCCAGATTCCTCCATCATTTTATTAATTTTGTCTACGGCTTTACGTTTCAAATTTTTACCAGATTCGTTCATACGATTATTAAACGATTCTTTGAACGACAGATTTCCATCCGACACGTCATCTAATATGTTGACGCCTGCTCGGACTGCTTCTTTACCAAGGGCGCGAGCACCTTTAGCAATCAAAGGCACCGCTCTTCTAAATAAACCTGCGAGCCAACTACCCACACCGTGTCCTCGTTGCGATGTTGAACCTGCATAAACGTGATGTACGCCCCGTCCGCTTCCAATTTGACTATCGTAATAAAGAGAGTAATAAGCCATGCCAAACGAACGACACTTAATCGTTTTATTCAATGCACTTTGAAATTTAACTTTGATTCTGAGACTTCCAGATTTTACTAAATTCCAATGAGAAAAACTATTTGCCGAAAAATCTGGTGTAAGATCAAAAGTGAATAGACAATAACCATTAGGGTAATTCTCTCTACTAATAGAATTTCCTTCGTTAAGAAAATGTATACCAGTACCTGAGAACAAGGTGTGATATGCGTCAACGTACATTGGTCTTGTATTCGAAAACGTAGGTTGTAAAGGTTTCGAAGGTACTTGTACACCATCTACGTAGAGAGACAAGTAATTTATACCGTAATTTTGAAAATTGAAAGGATTCAAAGTTTTGTTTCCATATTTAGCGGTTGTAGTTGCGAGAGTTTTTGCATGGGCCAATAGAATTCCAGGACTTATTTTCACGCGTCTTACGAGTAAATTTGCTTCGGTGATGCACAAATGAGTCCTTTGAACGTACAAGACGTATTTTCATTTCGACGCCATTGAAGTAATTTATCCTGATTAAAAATATCGCAATGCAAATGTCCAATGAGATCGACGGTTTTGCCATCGGATGTAAAATTTTGTCTGTTTGCAAGTCCTGCGTTTGTACCCTCGTCAGGGGTGCTGTCCATCTGTCTAGGTGTATCTGCGTACCACAAAGTCGTCGATAGATGCGATTCTTTAGCTGCTGGGCCGTAATTCAAGAGTGTTTCTATGTACGCTCTGTACGGATAAGCGTTATTCGGAGGTGATTGGTTTCTGATTAAAATAAATATCGATTGATTAAATAACGAGTGTAAGAAATTATTTACAGGTCCTACGTGTTTGTCATCGTCTTTCGAATAAGGTTTGATTTTTACACAAACTTTGAGAAGTGTATGCGCAAGATCCAGGTAATCTTCTCCTTGATTTTGAAAATTATGTATAGGTCAAAATTCGATGGGCGAATCGTCGTTTAACGACGAAATTGGACTATAAGTAATCCAACAACTCGATTCGATACTGGTTTGCGTTTGAGGGAGTGAAAATATATCCAACTCACTTTTGAGGCACTCTGAGCTGTGAGAATGTAAAAACGCCATTTTTAATTGAAAACGTCAAAGTTATTCTTTGTCTTCTTTTTTGTTTTCGATATTTTCCTCGATTTCTTCTTTTTATTCTGTTTCTTACGCTTCACTTTTGGCTGTAACCGTTTTAAAGACTTGGTTTTTTTTTGTACGTTTCTTTTCTTTATACTTTGACGACGTTTGTACTTTTTACGAGATTTAAGCTGTTTGATGCGTACACTTTCACCGTTCCACGGAAACTGTAGAGCTCTCCTTTTGTCGAATGTTTTATATCCAGATTCCTCCATCATTTTATTAATTTTGTCTACGGCTTTACGTTTCAAATTTTTACCAGATTCGTTCATACGATTATTAAACGATTCTTTGAACGACAGATTTCCATCCGACACGTCATCTAATATGTTGACGCCTGCTCGGACTGCTTCTTTACCAAGGGCGCGAGCACCTTTAGCAATCAAAGGCACCGCTCTTCTAAATAAACATGCGAGCCAACTACCCACACCGTGTGCTCGTTGCGATGTTGAACCTGCATAAACGTGATGTACGCCCCGTCCGCTTCCAATTAGACTATCGTAATAAAGAGAGTAATAAGCCATGTCAAACGAACGACACTTAATCAATCCTTTTAAAATGTAACGCTGCGGTCAACGTACCAAACTCGAATGGTATTGGATGACCATATTGATCTCTTATATCAATGTCGATAACTTGAAAACAATTGTAAAGTATGGGTGTATAACTGACGGGTGCAAAACTGTTTAACTACAGTGTTTCCATAATTGAAGTGTTTCGATTGAATATTCACTATGCGAAGCAGCGGTGCGTGAGAATCTCCTACTATACAAGGTTCACACAGATTTGAATAAACAAAAAGTTGATCGGGTATGGTTCTCGAGAGACTGGCGGGAAAATTTGCTACTTCAATCGTCGATCCATCGTAACTTTCAAATTCTAACGTTTCGTTCAAATCGAAACCTAAAATACGATTAACCGTCGTTAAAAATGTAGCAAACGGTTTCGTACGATTTTCATTTTCTTTGAATTTTATCATTTGTACGAAACCTCCGTTTTCGTTATAGACTAATTTTTCGATTTCAGTGTTGCCGTGATATTTGAATAAACTGTCGTTTATACAATCGACAAGCTGATTAATATCGTCGTATATGCCGTGTTGAAAATAATAGTTTTCCGTTGCCGATAATATTGATTCCTCTCTGCTCAAGTGCAGGGTAGTGCAGGGTACGTGTATCTCGGATAGTCCAACCATCCATCGTCCTTGTAAAGCTATCTGCTTTGGTAATTTAGTTGAAAAGCACGTCGTTGTATTGTCTGGAAAATATTTCATACTACTGTTGCTCGGCAAAACAATGGTAAAATCGTCGGAATCCATTTTACAATGCTTTTAAATCGTTGACAGAGACCCACGAATTAAATTTTTCAGGATATCCAACCCAACTGACGAAATACTGTTTACCTTTACCTTTGTCTTTACTAGGTAAAATTTTATCTATTTTGTGTTCACGATTTTCTACGCGACAACCAGCAACGGCCGTGAGTTCTTCGGAATAAAAGAATCCTTCAATGCTTTCACCGTCCAAATCGGTCAAAGTATAAACGTAAATGTTTTGTTTCTTTGCAACACTTTTAATTATAAAAATTTCCTCTTGCCATCCTCTGACGTAACTTTTTCTAAAGCGTTCTTGTCTCTACTGATTCGTACGTAACTACCGACTTTGTATATATTCTTTTTTCGTTTTTACAATTTGTTTCTGCACAGACGTTTTAGACTTTTTCATGCAATCTCTTCATTGTGAATAGTTACCGCAGCCGATGTCATTTTAATGCTAAAATATCTTGTGTTATTGTAAGCCTTGACGATGTGTTGTAATATGTCAATGTACCTACGAGTATTTTTATGTGTGAAATAACGCCACATACGTTCTTTCAGAGTTCTAGTTACTCGTTCAACCACCGCAGCCTTCACGTCCGGATTACGCACAACTCGAAATCGAATGTCGTTACGTTTTAAAAAATTTTGCATAAATTTACCGAGAAACTCCTTTTCTCGATCGCTTTGAACCATGTACGGAAAACGTTCTCCGCTTCGCTTTAAAATTTTTTTGAATGCTTCGGTTACTTGGTCACTCAATTTGTCTTTCAAAAGTTCCACCCAGACAAATTTACTTAAAACATCGATCGCCACCAAACCGTAAGACACTCCGTCGTTGTAATTTTTGATTGAGCGCAAGTCCTGTAAATCGACCTCCCAAACTTGATCTAAATATGATACGTTGTAACACAATCTCTTAAACTTGCTTCGTGCAGAACGATGTAAAATATAAGCGTCGTATTTTTCCAACCATTTATAGATCTGTTTCTGCGGTATACCTTTATTCAATCTGATTAAATTTCTTGCACCCGAAAATCCTGCTTCGTGCGAAGGATCGAAGTACTGAGACTCTAACCTTTTATTTGCATATTTAGACTGAGCCATTTTTTTTAATTTCCTTTTTTTTTCGAAGGCGGTTTTTGGACAATGGTACTGTTTTTAAGACTGTCGAAACAATTATTAAACGTCGAGTTATATTCGTCACTGTCGGATTGATGTACATCTTTTGATTTCGGAGTGTCTGAAAAACTTAACTATTGAGTTACATCGTCAAACATTCTTCTATTACCGATATACTCTTGAGGTGTCAAGACATCCTTTAAAAACTTGGTAAATTCTCTTTTTCCCTCTGGATTGGTCGTTTTTCTGTGTCGTGCAGCAAAATTGATTAAATCAATGATATTTGAATTTTTGATCGTCTTACCGTCAATGGTCACCAGTCCCTTTTTGTTCCAAAAAATTCTAGTCTTAAAATTATTCAAGTGGTTCAACAAAAGTTCTGATTTTCTTTTATAAACGGGTGGAACACTGTTTATTATTTTATCGTAAGTAATTTCGTTTTCAATCTCTTCAAATGTATCGTTTGTCAGCGGGTTTGGATATTTTTTTTCAGATTTAAAAAATAAGTAACGTTGTAACAACTGTATATACTGTTTTAAACGATCTCTGTCATCTAAAATGTTTGTAGAATCTAAAACTCTTTTCATTTCATCGTCGAGTCTGGAGAGATTATCGCCTACAGTTTGCGTTGTTTGTAAGTTTGAAACATTTTCGTTGGGTTTACCGGCCATAGAGTTTGATGTAACTGATTGCTTTTGAATTCTTTCCATCTATTCGGCGGGAACAAGAATCATTTTCTTTGTTCTTTCCATTATTACTGTAAAAGCGTGGAAAAAAGCGTCGATATTATAGGCTGTAGTAGAAACGGTAAGAAACTACCACCCTTTTGCACGATTATACGCTTCTTTTTTCCAGCAGCCGTTAGTCTTGTTGCATAATTTTCTGAGAATATTTTTGTGACGTTTTAATTTTTTAAATTGACAATCTTTCAAAGGTACTACACCATGTAAAGTATTTAAAGCGGACTCACAAATATATTTAATTAATTTTTTATCGGCGGTTTTTAATATTGCTAAACGTTGCTCCTTGTTTGCTCGTGCTAAAGCGTGCAACAGAACAACGTACCTTTGTTCAAATACTTTTGATTTATTTTTTACTCGGAAAGATTTCGATGTAGTCTTTGCCATTATCTTTCTTAAACTGAAGTATTATCTGCTTGATACTTCTATTTATTGTATTTTTAAATATATTTTATTAATGTACTACTACGATTTTTAGGCACATAGACGTAATGAAACTCGTCGTCTGGAAATATACAGCTTCGAAATCGAAACTCGTCGGGTGTTGCCTGCGTCAAATCTAATAAAAGATAACCGTATGCCTGTTTTACAGCATCTAGATATGCTTCCTGCAAAAATTTAGCGTCTTCGGGGTACACTTGTCGCGCGTGATATCGAATTTGAGCTTGGTCCCGAGGATTTTTAAACAACACTATGTAATTTGAGTTTAAGCTGATGTCGCGTTGACCCTGTCCTTGATGAAAAATATTTTGAGTTATAAAAATAACACTTATATTTTTATGATGACATCCTTTGGTAAATAAATCGACTATAACACTGTTTGACGATTCACGCATCAAGTCGTCGATTATAATTAATTTTTTCAAATGTGGATCGTTTGAATAATCTTCGGGTCTCGGTAGACCCTCGCGAAATTCAACACACGAAAACTCTTGACTTTTGTAACCGTCTTGCCACTCTCCGTAATAAAAAATAATCCCATCGAAAACAACGTCGGTCATTTGAGTACGAAACTTTATGAATTTTCGAGCCCACACAGATTTACCACAACTCGTAGGACCAGAAATCGTACAAGTCCACGGATGACGCCAACGCGTATCCATTTTGTGATAAGGTAGTTCCGCGTTCGGCGGCGGCGGCGGCGGCGGCGGTAAACGCGCTGCTAGAGTTTTAGCGTCGTTTTATTTAATTAGCTAAACGCGGAATAAAAAGCATATATAGCGGACGCTGCGCAATGTTAATTTTACAGCGTTGCGCAGACCAGCTGACCCAGCGACGTATCCGGGAAAACCTTGCTTGTACGCGCACGCTGAAAAAAGCTTGTTTGAACGCGCACGCGGAAAAACCTTTTTTGAACGCGTTCGCTTAGAATAGCTGATTTATGAGCGCGGGTGAGCGGACGAGGTATTATTTCACTAAAACTATTATTATGTAACGCCATCTGTTCAAAAACACAACCATTAAGCGTATAATTTATCGATTTTTCCTTTTTTTGAATCCAATATTCTCCCACGACAGGATGACTGCGATTTAACAAATTAACAAAGGAAGGCGTAGTTTTTATTACGAGGTATTGTTGACTCATCTACAAAGGAAGATGCGTTGTCCTTTTTCCTTTTTTACAGAAAGAAATGTAATAAAAAATTTCGACTACTTTTCTATTGTACGTTTTCTGAATTTATATCTGTTTATCAATTTATTAGTTTGTCAATGTATTAGTTTTTCAAATATTTAAAAATAGAATTCCGCGAAGACAAGGTGTCCAAGAAGAATACATGAAACAATCTTTTGAGTACACGTAACGTATAAAATTTAATTTACGAGATTGAGTAAAAGCGTGAGCATACGATTGTTAAACTTTTTTTAAATAACAATATTCAAATATTAGATTCCCACACTTTTAGAGAATGTCATCTGTTCAAAGATTATCGTTAAATGAATTATTTACAGAATTTTCTTTATACTCTTAAAATTATTCCACGACTCCATAAAAATTTATGTAATTCTTAAAATTTTAAAAATTTACAAAAGACGTTTTTATTTATTACGCGTATTGTTCATTTACCGACAAACGTAGACGCGTGAACTTCCTTTATAGTAAGAAATAAATAATCTTTACGACTTTTTATTGTATATTTTTAAATTTATGACGTTTCATCCGTATCTTACTTTGTCAACTGCACAAAAACGTACACGGAATAAAAATCTATTCAAACTTTTCTTGCGATATTAACACTCTGGCCAACCGATACACCTTGTTAATATTAAAAATAAAAACTCTTACCTTGGAAATGTTATATTATTGTTATTAGAATTTAAAATTTGATAATAAATATATGTTTGAAATATAATTGATTGTACGTTTATTTAAATACCTGAAAATAATAATAAAAGGATAAGGAACAGAATAGGGGAAAAAAAGTAAATTGCAAATGTTTAATTTTTAAAATAAATATTTAATTATCATTAACGTTATATTTATATACATATATACATAGAGTTATAATTGAACGCAGGACAATTATATATGACCGAACGGAAGAGACAAAGTATTTGAAACAAATCTTCGTTTTTTCAAAACGACGCTACAAGTTTTTGTTTCTTCGCGAGTGATAACTTCGTGGAATCGGGTCCTTGCAATCGAATTGAACTGTAATTGTATTTTATTTTTATCGTCATCGTTTCTATTATTAATAAGATTACGATACTGTTAAAATTAATCTTTTTTGAATTTTCATAATTTAATTTTATTCCTTTAATTTTACAAATTTCAAATGTTTCATTTTTACTATTTCTTACCTTAAAAGCATAAAATTTTGGACCTCCTGAAACAAATTTTTCAATATATGAACCTTTACCGTAAATTTCCAATTCGCAGGTTAATTCGCCTAGCATGGACCCTACCTTTGGGTCGTACGTATCACTCGGTTTACTTGTAAAAATAATTGAGTCGGTGTCGTAGTAAAGTACGCGTCTATCTAGTTTTTCTAAATACGAGTACAATAACAAACGAGCCTGTGCTGTAGTGTAGGCGGCGATCGCTACGTTACTACCCCCCGACTCGGTTTCTGTTTCTTTAATGTATTCTATAGAGACATAGAGTACCTCGTCGTTCGCTATAACGATTTATTTCACATTTATCTTGGGGTCTGAAAAAAGTTTGAGCAAGCTTTGATAATCTTTGACGATTTCCGTTCTCGTCAGATTATCGCGTTGCCCAAACTTTCCCCAGAATGAATTTAAACATAATTTAGCTACCGAGCGTAAACCAGGGTTTTTTTTAATTAATTTCGGATCTAAATTTATTCCCTCTTTATTTTTATACTCTTCTATAAATTGTTTTTCTTTTATGTCGTCTGTACATTCACTGGGATACCCACTGGCCTCTTGCTTTAATTTTAAAAAAGTATTAATATATTCGTTAAATAGACCGTCTGTATTGGCTGTATATTGACAAACACTATACTGCCAAATCGCGTGAATTTTTATTAATTTATATCCGCGTTCTAAACTTTTTTTTATTTCATCAGACACCCATGTACCGGTAAAAATACGTTCTTCTTCCCGGTCGTGCGTGCACTCTTGCTCATTTAGCATTTCTGTGCACGTACGACACAATGGAAAAAGTAATCTTTCGTGCATTTTTACCGGTAACACGGGATGAAATAAATTTCGCGGAGGTAACATATCGCATTTTACTAAACCTTCGACATTATTAAAATTTTTAAAATCGGTACCTGCTAATTCGTTACATTGTTGACCAATGTAAATTTTTGGATGACCTAGTGGGTATTTTCCGTACTTGTTAATGTACGGGTACAGCGAACATACATCTAAATATTTAATTTTCTCGCTGTCTTTCGTCTCGTACAAAATTACGGTATTACCTGTACGGCCACCGTAAAAGGCATCCCTCGGTTCTATTTTAATCCCTTTTAAAAGAGAATGTGATTTTAAAAAGTTATTTAAATCGACATTATCTGATTAATATTCTTTAAAATCACATCCCCACATTTCTATTACAATATATCTGAAGCTTTCAATGTGTTTAGTTTTTAAAACGGTTTTTTCGTAACGACTGTTAAAAGTCGAATCGTCTGTTAAAATTTTATTACGACTCGACGAAAAACAGCGAGGACACCCGTGGTAAAAACAACCGTGATATTCATAAACGGTACCCTTATGGTTTACGCTCGGTAAAAAACCACCAATTCGGAAACCTTCGGTTAAAATATATTCTCGAGCGCGTGAGGCGTGTATAATTTCGCCACCAATTTTTTTTTCTTCGCACAGAAGCCACGAAATAGCTTCTTGTGAATTTTGTCCCGTTTGCGCATAACCTGTTGACGGTATTATTTTTATTGTATCTTTTTTTTTAAAAATTTTTACGGTATAATATCGAACAGGCTGAAGCTATCGTTACAGCTTCTTCAAATGGGCAAACGTTATATTTTTTAAATATTTCGCGAAAATTTATACACGCCTCTCGCAATATATTTACATCGTCTATACAATATTTTATTATTTCGTTGCGTAAATTATATACATTATTTTTGTCAATACTATTGTACCAATTATAGAAGGTTTGTCGATCTTCGTTCGACATCGTTTCGGGGGAAAAATATTTATCATCCGGAATCGAGCCTACATAATTTATATTTTCTTTTGTATTAAAAAGATGTGGAAAGTAGCCTTTCTTTACATCAACTGAAAGCCCAAATGCTTTGGGTAAATTTGCCAATTTCATTGGCATGTAATTGATACTATCAATAAATTTTGTATTTTTTAATTGCAATTTTATAATATTTCGACCGTTCATAATAACGGTTGGCGAAATATTTTCATTAAAATAAATTTTTGAAAAATCGATTAAATATTTTAAAATAAATTGAGAGTCGAAAGCCCGTGCGTTATGCGCAATACAAATAATATCATTAAAATTCGTTTTTCTTCGAATGACTAAATTTAAAAAATCACGTATCGAATTATCACCTTCGAATACGTGTTGACGAACACCGCAAAACGAACACAAATTTCTCCGTAAATTTCATCTTGACGGGTCTCAAAATCATAAAAAACAAATTGAGTAGTCGGATGATAATTATTTTTCCTCCTTACACGCGTTTTTTGAATTGGTTCAGTATTACATAATTTATTTATAGAATGTCTCGAACGACATCTACTACAATATTTTTCACCGCAAATGTGTAATTCTTTTCTTAAATCTACAATAAGGTTACATGTCGAACAATATTTTAAACTATCGCATACGCTTTTTACAGTTTTTTTTGATGCTTTGCAACTTATCGAGCCGGGTCGCTTGTGCATTTGAAAACACGCGTCATTATAGAATACGCGTTTACAATCAATGCACAAAATTTCGTTTAATTTTTCACAATTTGAATCATTTAAACATTGAGTGCATTGTCTCGTACACTTGTGAGACAAAACATTTTTGTATGCTACATTGCAATTTATGCAATATCGAAATTTTGACACGATACCTAATATATTTAAGATTAAATCAAAATGTTTATTATTAAAATTATACAATAAATAAATTGTTTTAATATTTATACTTTCGTCAGAAAAATACGATGTTCCGTCAAAAATCAGTTTTACGCCTTTTCCAAAATTATTTTCTTCAAAAATTATTAATTTTATATTTTTTTCAAGAAAATAATTTTGAAATAACCTAAATTCATCAGGACCACATCCGTTTTCTGGAACTTTTATTTTTGCAAGAGTGCACAAGTTTCGCGCACACTCTGTTTGCCGAAAACGCATGTGGTGAGAAATAGCCTTCCATTCGCTTCGCCATTCGGGAGTGTCTACTTTCCTCGAGTAAACTTCACCGCAAGCAAGAACGCGGGGTAGACATAAATTATCTTTATTTTTTATTCTGAGGATTGATTTTTTGTGAAAATCAACCTCTTTGTTCTCAACACCCGAATTTCCCTTTCCGACGGGCATTTCAACGTAAACAACACTGATATTCAACGATACATCAATTGAAAAATCGGTATTGTTTTGACAGACCTTGCCAAACAATTCCCATATTTCTTTTGATTTAAAATCTTGTACGCGTGTAAAACGCGACCCAGCACTGCCTAACGCAAATTTGTCGGAACTTAAAGTTATTCCGATCATATCACTGTTCGAGCGATCTTTTAATATATAACGAGTTATTTCTTGAAACGCGTCTTCGACATATTTAACAGGATTTTCGCTTCCTGTATAATCTGTAATCTTAAACTTTATCTCGCGACCTAATGTACGAAAACGGGGCACGTATCGTTCGCTATTTGCCTGAAGATGTACACGTTGGAATTCCGCGGTACGACCTCCACCAATTTGTTATTCACACGGAGACGCTAAATAAAAATATAATATTATTATTACTATATAATTCGCTTACTAATTTTTATTGAATAAATTGTTAAATTTTATAAAAATTTAAAAGTTATTATTTTACTTATTTTTCAACGCGATGCCGTAAAGAATCGAACGCTCGTAAAATTGAATCGGCTGTTGGCGGATATAAGTGAGGGGACAGCTCGTATTCCTCGCTTATCCATACCCCGACTCGCCAAGCCGTCGACAGATATTCTCGATTGTCGAAAAACATTCGTCTTCGAGCTTAAATATATATTATTAAATTAATATTACTTTTAAACCTATATATGTTTACAATTATAGAATTATTTTAACACGTTTTATTATTTTCATTATTTTAATTTTTAATTTTCAATACAGATTATTGTAGTGTTGTATTGAACAAAAAGTGTTAAAATATTTCTATATCTATTGTAAAAAGTAATAAAGTGTTACTCACCGATTTGCAATATCTGACCTAATGCGTAATCTTTTAACGCATATTCTGATACTTTAGGAGTTTTGAAACATATCCATCCAGATCCTCCAAGTGGCCTCTCGTCGCGACCCGGTATCCTCCTTTTACGACTACAATTTGGGGCTGCTTGGACAACATAGTCGTCATCTTCATCGTCCGAGAGATTTTCATTTTGCCTCGACATTTGAATTTCCATCCTCTCGATTGCTTGTTTGGAATTTCGCGCAAGCTTTTTGTCGATGCAAGCAGCCTCGCGCTCGAGTTGACTTAGCGTCCTCTGCCCTCGACTACGTATCTCCGCGATACGTTCTGCCTGACGAATGGTTGGTTCGGGTATTTCTCTCCGAACCGCTATGTCGCCTAACTGACGACGTAATCGAGGAATACAGCTGTCCTCCGTATCCGTTATATTTTTAAAACCGAAATAACTACCTAATCTTTCGTAATGTTTAAAAAATTCGTCCAATAACATATGGTTTCTAAGACCGCGAGAAATTAATATATCTCCCGCGATCAACGTTGCAAACTCGTCGTCATGTAAAAACATTTTATAAATTAAAATAAACTGCTCTACACTTAAAATTCGGATAATTTCGATCATACAATCGCGAGCCTGATTTAACGTCATATTACTACCTAAAAATATAAAAAAATCGCGATCGAACGTTTCCGTTAACGACGGTATAAAAACCGATAAAAATCCAATAATGCGAGATAAAATTAATATAAACTTATTATAAATTTTTCCTTCCATTGCGAACACTTGTTTTATTTATCGTTGCGCGATTTTTATTTTCTAATAATTATTTTAAACGTTCGTTATTTGCAGTTTAAAATTTTTCCTGCGTTAATTTGCGAATGTGTGTACTTTTTTATTCAGTGTCAGTTTTTTCAGTACATTCACAAATACACTTTCACAGTTTTATAATATATAAATTTTTATAATATATAGTTTTTATAATAGAACACGAGCACGAAATTATATTTTTATGTACACGTTAAGGTTTTTTCGCGTCGAAAGCAAGAGGATAACAGTAATCATCATTCAATGTCGTCGCAATGGAAAAAATATACGGAAAAAGTTTCAATAAATAATAAATCATTGCCACAGAAAGACGGTTACCAAAAATTGTAAATTTATATTTAATAAATAATAGCAAACGGCCCTTTTTAGGGCCACCAATAATAAACGTAAATAACATATTCATTCAGTGTCTAAAATTGTCCTATATCATTTCCTCTCTCTCTTACAAATACACTCCCTCTCTATCTCTATCTCTCTCTCTCTCTCTCTCACTCTCTCTCTCTCTCACACCAACATAGACGCTCTGGGTCAGCTATTATAACACGGCGTCCGAAAAGCCTAGCGCATCATCAGTATCTCTGCGTGAGTGCGAGAGAGAGAGGTAGAGGAAGAGAGCGTGGGTACGCGCAGTAGTGCTCTCTCTCTCTCTCTCTCTTACATGCGTCATTCTTCTTACTGCAAGAGACGCACTGCGCGCGCAACCCCTCTTGCTCTCTCTCTCACACATACACGCGCGGGCCTCCGGCCCCGCTGTAACGTCAGAACGCTCTCAGTACGAGAGAGAGACGCTCTGCGCGCGCACTCCCTCTACCTCTCTCTCTCACACCCACGCACTGCATCGGGGCGTCTATGACGCCGGAGCAACCTCAGCACGAGAGAGACGCACTGCGCGCGCACTCCCTCTACCTCTCTCTCTCGCACCCATGTACTCCGACGGGGCCCGCTGTGACGTCACAGAGTCCGTTCTACCCTACCTATACATAAGTACGAGAGAGAGAGAGAGAGAGAGAGAGAGAGAGAGAGAGAGAGAGAGCTTCCCTCTCTCTCTCTCACCCTCTTTCCCTCTCACTCCCTCTCTGGCACGCGCGGGCCCCCACCGTGACGTCACCACCGGGGTAGACACCCCATTGTCCACGCTAGACAACCCCATTGTTCCCATTGTTCCCATTGTTCACGCCAGACACTATTGTTGTTAGGCCACGCCCATGTCGGCGCGCTATAAGGTACCCTTACTACTAATATGTTTTATCTTCACTCATACATATACAGTTTATGTTTTGTTTGCCACATGGACCGTGTATCATATTATTTTTTACTATTTTGTATAATCGAGGATATTTTTTTCATCAGGTATTTCAGCACTTATAATTTTATCAATTTTATCAGTATCACGAAATTTATCGTGTGCATATAACCAAATTAGCGTATGAATACGCGGTAATCCACGGTTTTGAAATTCTATAACATAAATAAATCCTTTAACTTATTTAAATATGTTGTTTTTTAAAATTTCATTTTTTAAAATTTTAACTTTTTCGTGGAATACTCTGCATATTAAATCTCGACGATCTAAAGTTGTTTCGAATGGTTTTAAATTTTCTTTAATTTCTTTCATTACATGTCATTGTTATAAAAATAGATCAGGTTTCCCATCAGTTTGTAGTTAAGTCATTGAATCTAAATAATTTTGCTGTATGGCTCGAGAACTTCCTACATAAGATGATGGAAGAATTACCATTTTTCCATTTTGAGATTGAATAAATTGTTTTTTATTAAATATGTGGTCCATTAATCCTCTATACATTTCAGTGTGTAATTGAGCTTGATTTTGGTGTAAATAACATAATCGACTTCCTTCAATTCTTGTCCATACATCAATAATAAATTGTTGAGACAAATTTTTTAAATTCAAACATAAATGAAAGTCTTTTTGAATGCTCAATTTATAAGAATAATATTGAAGCATAGATATATTTGTATTTTTATTAGTATTATATGAACTTTTCATGTAAGGACTCTATCCAGAATTTCCATATGGAAATATTAAAGGATAAATATCACGATCAATAGGTGGTTCACCATTATTTCCTACATATACAACAGCCACTTCATTACATGTTGCAAAATAAGACTTATTTACATGAGTAATATCTCTTGTTAATGACATGTATACTTCTTGTTGTATAACATTCTTATATTTTGTTTTATTCTTTTCTTCTTTTTCTATTTCATGCACCATATTATATGCTTTTACATAAACATTGTTTGACGATAAAAAGTCATTTAGAATACTTATTGATAAATTGTTCTCATTGAGAGTGAGAATCCGACTGTAAATGTGCGAAACTAATGTAAGTTTCACAAAATTCATGGAAAAGTAACATGTTTTTAAGTTTTTCACGGTTTAACCCTGGTGGAAGAATAAATTGTACATTGGCAAATATTTCCGTATTTTTTTGTACATTGTTGAACATTTTTGTATGTTTCTGTATATCTCCGTATATTTTTATATATTTCTGTATATTTCTGTATATTTTTATCAGTTATTGGACTTTTATACAGAAATATACAGAAATGTACGGAGATGTACGAAAATGTACATAAAGATTTAAAAATATATAGAAATAAATGAAAATGTACAAAAACATACAAGAATATAGAAAAATATTCAATGATAAAAGTATACCGTAAATTAAAATTTTTTCAAGAATCCGTGTTAACGATTGTTTTACGCTTGCTACGAATTAGCAAGGAAGGCGTTACCGGCGATGTGTCTATGTACGATGACTCGCATAAACTCTCTATACTCTCCTCAGTCAGCTTGCGTGCCGGACCATTATTAGTCCTTACGCGGCTTACGCGCGGGCTTTCTCGATCACCTACGAGCATTTCCGATCGTCACTCGCGCTCGTTATAAGGTATAGCTTCATACGCATAAGAGTATGTAGCTTACCTTTACAATTTAAATACGTATATACCTTTATAAATAATCAAAATAGTTGACAAAAAATGTATGTTTTATTTAATTGTAAATTTTAATTCTTTGTAAATTTTCAGCTATTCAAGCACTGCAAAAATGTAAGAAATCATAAATAATTTAATTTAACCATGTCCACCAATAATTTACCAATAAATTAAAATAATTATAAAATATATTATTTTAAAATATATACAATTTATTCCCTTTACTCATCATGATATTTAACTATAAAAGTTTATTTTCGAATATTGGTTTGTATTATTTTCTCTCTGCATTTACAGGTTTAAGACTGTCATATTTTCAATGTAATATTAATACTTATAAAAATATTGAAATATATGGTATCTACAAAAGTAAGTAAAAAGTAATTTATACAAAAATAGAGCTTAACGCAAACAAATTAATATTTTAAAAATTTAGTTTACATAAGCAAATTACCTAAAGAATGTCGCTTAATACAAACAATTTATTATTCGAAAAATGTACTTTTCATAAGTAATTTATATGAAAAATGTCGCAAATGCAGACAAATTATTATTTTAAAAACTTAGTTCAGGTTGGAACATTATATAAGGAATGTCGCGTAATCCAGACAAATTATTATTTAAAAAAATTATTTTTTTACAATGAAATTGTATAACAAATGTTGCTTGCTACTTACAATTTCATTAAAAAAAGGGGGATGCCCACGGGTTATAGGAATTTAGCCCCTCTATAGAGGATCATTTCCTATCGTTTAGAGGGTCAAAAAATTTGAATTTAAAAAAACCCTTCAACTTTGGGGAAGCTCAGATATTCGGAAATGAAGTTTCCATCCTTAAAACGATTCTTCCTTAACGTTTTTAGCTTAGAAAAGACAGTTTGCACCATTTAAAAAAAAAATACTTTGTGCCATTTAATTTTGACTTATAGGCAGTCAACCCATCGCTCATCAAATTACATAGATTCCAATTGGGCAACGTACCCTGTAAAGCTCATACGTAAGGGAAACGTGTATGTTTTGAAACAACCCTTAACGTTATATTATATAATATAGAGACTATTAATAATATATATTATACTTAATGTTATAGAGGTATTTTGACCATTTAATTTTTACTTATAGGCAGTCAATCGATAGCTTTTTAAATCTGTTTTTTAATTAAATCTTAAGGGTTATTTATCTTGTTTTAAACCCCCCTTTATCTGAATTGTTAGATAATTAAAAAAGCTATCGATCGACTGCCTATAAGTCAAAATTAAATAACGCAAAGTACCCCTTTTAGTCGAATAACGTTAAAGGTTGTTTCAAAATATACACGCTTCCCTTGCGTAGAAGCTTTCAAGGGTGTGTTGCCCAATTGGAATCCAGCTGAATGGATAGATAATTAAAAAAGCTATCGACTGACTCCCTATAAGTCAAAATTAAATACTGCAAAGTATCCCTTTTAATCGAATAACGTTAAGGGTTGTTTCAAAATATTCACGTCTTTATGCATTTTATTACGTAAATTTTTGTATGTGCGTGTGCGTGAGCATACATACACATACGTACATACATACATGCATACATGCACATTTATGAACATTTATATTTGTTTAAAAAACAATATAATTTAATTAAACTATGGTATTAGCAAACAGTTGAAATGCTGGTGTTACCAGTGACGTGTTGTTATTACAGCGCTAAAATAACTGGTGAAATATCAAACGTATTTTTTACGTCCCTAAGTATTAAATTCTTATTCTACATTAGTTTTTGTGAATAACTGTGTCCAGAGAAAAAAATACTTTTATTTCGTTCTTTTAAATGCGAACGCAGTATTACCATCATGATATTCCGTAGCATGAAGATATTACTGCGGTGCATCATTATCTTACTCTTTATACTACGTTATAAAATATACTGATTGTGCTTTAAAGTACAAAATTAATCATAAACAACTTGTATTATTCTTTAATGTACTTATGTTGATCGTATTTAGTAAGTCCCATTTATTTTACATCAACGTAAAGCAACTTTTGCACGAACCGCAGTAATACCTACATACGCAGTAATACCCTCACTTAGCACAGCACTAATCACAATAGGAAAGATTTTAACTGATCGATTTTATATAAATAAACCACAATTGTAACATTTTAATTGATTTTGAACGTATTCCTGTATATAATGCATGAATAAATTTGTTATTATACTCATTGCAAATCCAGTGTCCCATATCAGATGGACCACTAAACAATATTTGTATAAACTTTTCATCGTAAGAACGTTGTTTAATATTGTTCATAGCGGATAAAAAAATTGTATCTTGCATTTTAAAATGTGGATTTAATTTCATAATTTCATACATATACCTATCATCTAACATTCCATACGTGGTATTGCCAACTTGTTGTATTACAAATTCATGATTAATTTCTAGAAATTTATATTTTTTCAATTTTGCTTTACTAATATTATTAGCATAATTTTGATGAAAATTTTTATTCAGATATAGTGAGTGTAGACTAATTATAAAATTATCGTATGTTTCACAGAAAAAAAAACTGCGTTAAATATTAATTAAATTAATTAATTTACTAATTATTACATTTTAAATTTATATAAGGTCATTATAAACTTTAGTTTATTAAAGTTAATGTATACGTATGTTTTTTTCATATTATTAAATTTACTTTAACATAATATAAAATTAAGTATACTATACCAATTCTCGGGTTATTTATTATTGAAACGCAAAAAAAATTAGGTATTAACCTTACAACATTTATTAGGTGCCAAAAAGCAACAATTTTACGACAACAATAACTATGTCGTCATAACTTGTTTTCTACTGGAAAGTCCACATTTCATGTTCCTTGAATTTGAAAAAAACACTGTCACTTCCTGACAGATCATCCGGACATCGTCTACAGGAAAGTCTACATGCCATTCTGCTTAAATATGCAAAAAATATTGTCACTTCCTGGAGATAATGTCCAGGTGGTCAGGGTGAACTCCAGGTCATCCTGACATCGTCTACAGGAAAGTCTACACGTCATTACCCTTACTGTCAACCACTCACAGGTAAAACCAAATGTGGTAAACAATAAATCTAATCGAACGCCAATTCCATACGCCGTACGCCTTACACTAGAAAAATTTTACTTATAGTATGATTTTGTGATACATTTTCTTTATCTTTGCATATAAAGTTAAGATAATTTTTTTTTTTTTCATCCAGATTAATATTTTCAATCTAAGTTACTTAGTCTCCAGAATTAAATTATTTTTGAACAATCAGTTTGGCGTAGAGGCTACGAATTGTAGCACACCATTGAATGATGATTAAGAATAT
Source organism: Theocolax elegans (assembly GCA_026168455.1). Classification (NCBI taxonomy): domain Eukaryota; kingdom Metazoa; phylum Arthropoda; class Insecta; order Hymenoptera; family Cerocephalidae; genus Theocolax; species Theocolax elegans. Next base: position 47,123,127 of record CM047427.1, read on the forward strand.
TTACATATTCTAGCTCGTATAGACCGTTAAATTTATTATTACATAAAATTTCACGAGCTTGTTACTTCTTAAAAACACATTTAGGCGTTTGTGGTCGAGTTTGCGCCTACGAAAGACCGTATTGATTGTTTTCAACTTAATCCACTAGGGGGTTTTTCTAGGTTTCTAATACATGTAAATGATAAAATCTTCGGAAGGTATATATCTACCCCACTCAATATCATTTTTCTTGGTCTGTTTCGATTTTTTTTTATATTACAAATCTCCATATATGAAGCTTTTGCAATTGAAAGGACTGAAATCAAACTGGAACGACAAGTATTTTGAATCTAACTCCCATATTTTCTCTACTTATTTATATTTTATTACACCATTTTTATATGTAACTTATATCAAACTGGAATCAACAACTATTTTGAATCTAACTCCCATATTTTCTCTACTTATTTATATTATTTTATTACACCTTTTTTATATATTCCATAATAGTTTTCTGCAATTGAAAATATTGAAATCAAAAACACCTTCCAAGAAGGTGTCAAAACCCGCAAGTATTTTGTGTTGACACCTTTTTTATATGTAACTTATATTTAACATTTTATATATATATATATATACAGTTTCTACAATTGAAAGTACTGAAATCAAAGCGGCGTAATCGACAAGTAGTTTGTATATCTTACCGTAAATTTGTGATTAATTAAACATTTACATATATTTCTTAAACTCCAGAAAAAGTTCTGCAATAGAAAGTACTGAAATCAAAGCGGAATCAACAAGTATTTATTTTTTAAAAATACAAATATCTATTAAATTGAAAACAAACATTTTTTCAGAAAAGCATCCTACAAATTTACATTTCAATTCTAGTCCTGTCATGTCCTACAAGCAATAAATAAATAATTTTTTAATAATTTTATTAATTTCTGCAAAACTGATAAAAAATAAATTTCTGACTTTTTTATTCTCTTTAAATACACAATGTCTATCCTTCCCGTGTTTTACAGCAATAGATAAACAATTTTATATAATAGTAATAATATTCATTTGTGCAAAATTAATTTCTGCAAAACTAATAAAAAAGTAATTTCTCTCTTTTTTATTCTCTTTAAATAAAATAATACTTGCACCACTCGTTGAATTGCTTTCTTTCTCTTGTATGTTAAGTCTAATTCTAACTGCATAACACACTGCATATGCATGTTTCTATCAAGGGCTTATAAATATTTTAAGGTAAGATTAAGTATATGACTTAATGTTTCTCATGAGACCTGTAATATATATCGTATCAGCGATTAATTTTTATTTGACTTCAGCAGTTAAACAAGGCACCCGCACTTGACAACTATTTATGATTAGAAAAAGAATAGACACGTTCAATTCCAAATTAGAAATATTAGGTTTTAAACATTCGATTGCTTTATTTCAACTTTTTTTAAACTATCATCAGTATACAAGAGGATATTAATAAATCATAAAAAAATTTTGAAACACTTAACCAACGGTGGTGCAAGTATTATTTTATTTAAAGAGAATAAAAAAGAGAGAAATTACTTTTTTATTAGTTTTGCAGAAATTAATTTTGCACAAATGAATATTATTACTATTATATAAAATTGTTTATCTGTTGCTGTAAAACACGGGAAGGATAGACATTGTGTATTTAAAGAGAATAAAAAAGTCAGAAATTTATTTTTTATCAGTTTTGCAGAAATTAATAAAATTATTAAAAAAATATTTATTTATTGCTTGTAGGACATGACAGGACTAGAATTGAAATGTAAATTTGTAGGATGCTTTTCTGAAAAAATGTTTGTTTTCAATTTAATAGATATTTGTATTTTTAAAAAATAAATACTTGTTGATTCCGCTTTGATATCAGTACTTTCAATTGTAGAAACTGTATATATATATATAAAATGTTAAATATAAGTTACATATAAAAAAGGTGTCAACACAAAATACTTGCGGGTTTTGACACCTTCTTGGAAGGTGTTTTTGATTTCAATATTTTCAATTGCAGAAAACTATTATGGAATATATAAAAAAGGTGTAATAAAATAATATAAATAAGTAGAGAAAATATGGGAGTTAGATTCAAAATACTTGTTGATTCCAGTTTGATATAAGTTACATATAAAAAAGGTGTAATAAAATATAAATAAGTAGAGAAAATATGGGAGTTAGATTCAAAATACTTGTCGTTCCAGTTTGATTTCAGTCCTTTCAATTGCAAAAGCTTCATATATGGAGATTTGTAATATAAAAAAAAATATTTAATTAAAATTTAAAGAAACAGACAAAAGATGGGAGTAATAATTAAAGTTATTTATTAGATAATATAAGTAAATATATCTTTAAAGCACATGAATTAATTGGTAAAATTACGTAGAATCTTTATAAATACATAGTGAAGTGGTATAATAATTATTTTACAGAACTACTAATAAAAACTTGTATTTAAAAAAATAGCGCAAGGCAGTATACTGGGTTCTCTATGTTGGGAACTGTATTAGATTAAAATAATAATTTATATTGTATCATTGGTGATATAGCATACTAAAGTTGCCAGAAAGTATTGTTATATTTATTTATTATTATTTTATATATAATATATTGAAACTTTCTATAAAATTTAATAGTGTAGAAAACCTTGTATTTATCAGAAACACCAATTTATACTAATATTAGTTATAATTGTTACTAGAATTATATACTTTCTGCCAATTTTAGTACTCTGTATCATCAATTAAAGAACATACATAATTATTTTAATCTAATAAAGTTCCCAACATAGTGAACTTAGTATATTGCCTTACGCTATTTTTTTAAATACAAGTTTTTATTAGTAGTTTTGTAAAGTAATTATTATTTCATTTAACCAAGTGTTTGTAAACAATCCACATGATTTTATCAATAGATTTGTGTAATTTGGGTCTGACATTTCGTTCAGGAAAATTCAGACAAATTAAAAAAGTTTCATCACACACTCTTAACCGCTAAGAGTAAAAACTGAACCTTAAATGAGTAGTAATTTGTTGACTTTACTGCTCTTTAAAGTAACATTAAAAATCCCAAAACTACACCTTTTAAACGACTAAATAAACTAAAATTACTCTTTAAAGAGTGCAAAATATAAAAATCACATTTTACAATAGGGTAAAAAGTAAAAAATGTCCTTTAAAGAAAGAAGAAAGTGGAACTATTGGTCTATTGAAAAGTATAAACTAAAAATCACCAAGTATTTCTGTTGAAAAACACAACATTTTTTCAGAAAAGTATATAACCTACATAATTTATTTACTTTAATTGTTTTTTTTTATATTAACTAATCTTATGTAATACATAAGATCCTCTACGATCTTCTACGAAGGTGTACAAATTCACAAGTATGGTGTCAAAATATTATTTATTTGTTTTATTTAAATGTAAAAAACGTATTCAATAACTATAAGTATATACAGCATAATTAATACCTTATCAACATTTGTTAAAATTATTTAAGTAAGTGAAGATATAATTATTAATTAAACATCCCTTTCACTTAACATTGGAAAGAGAATATATTAAATATATTACAAAATGCTCGCACAATGCCTTTTGTACCACTGGCCAATATTCTTTCAAATACTTTTCCCTGTGCATGGGAAAAAGAGTCGCAGAGGAACTTTCTTCCATTAATCGATGTGGATTGTCCTTTGGTTTGAATTCATGTATTTTTAAGGACTACGCATTACCATTAACATTCAGCTGGTTTTCTCCTTCGGAATCAGTCATTTTTCTTTCAAATCTTTAGTCTCAAATAGTCTATAATATCTAAAAGAAATAATAAATGGTTATCTTTTTATGATAACTAAAAAAAATTAAATTAAGGGAGGTTAAAATTTGTAAGAGATTAACAGTTAATTGACAATGTTAAAAGAAAAAGTATAATTACCTGGTGAGAGTGTTTATCATTAAACGAGAATATAAGGTCCAACTCTGCTTTGACAAAATGCTCGCTCAATAGCTTTTTGTACCAGTGGCCAACATTTTTTAAATACTTTTCCCTGTACATGGGAAAAAGTCGCAAAGGAACTCTCTGCTACTAATAGATGTTGATTGTCTTTCGACTTGAATTCAAATATTTTTACAGACCACGCACTACCATTAACATTGAGCTCGTTTTCTCCTTCGGAATAAGTCATTTTTCTTTCAACTCTTTAGGTTCAAATAGTCTATAATTCAACTCTTTAGGCTCAAATAGTCTATAATAATATCTAAAAGAAATAATAAATGGTTATCTTTTTATGATAACTAAAAAAAATTAAATTAAGGGAGGTTAAAATTTGTAAGAGGTTAACAGTTAATTGACAATGTGAAAAGAAAAAGTATAATTACCTTGTGAGAGTGTTTATCATTAAACAAGACAATCAGGTCCAACTCTGCTTTGACAAAATGCTCGCTCAATTGCCTTTTGTACCAGTGGTCAACATTCTTTCAAATACTTTTCCCTGTACATGGGAAAAAGTCGCAAAGGAACTCTCTTCTATTGATCGATTTGGAATTAACATTCAGCTGGTTTTCTCCTTGGGAATCAGTCATTTTTCTATAAATCTTTATTCTCAAATAGTCAATAACAATCTTTATCTTTTTTTATTATTCTTTCTGACACTATATGAAATATATAATATATTTTATTATTCTTTCTGACACTATGAAATATATCTATATATATATATATATATACGATGTGTGTAATGCTGAGAGTAGCGCAGTAGCTCCCCCTTGCGGCCACTTCTCAAACAACTTGCCAACAGTTTTTACGTCTGTAGGCGTTCTCTCACGGGCTGGAAAAAATTTCGTCTCTTTCTATCTTTCGCATCTCCTATGACGCTATCTCTTTTTGTTGCCATCAAATGAAAAAGAAAGTGGAAATAGCAAAAATTCGAGAATCGGAATTCAGCAAGCAACTTTAATAACATCGAATTTCTCCACTATGCACTTATGAATTCAAACCGGATTTATTGTAAAGTGAAAACTTATATAAAAAATAGATGTGAGATTTGTAATTGCATAAATAGATAGTATAATTTTAAATGTACGAAAATATAAAAAATCTGAGGGGTTAGTTAGCTGTATAATAAGGGCTTACGCGCCTGCATACTTGCGTTCAGGTGCTATCGCGCCTTTTGATACAAATTAAATGTTCACTGTCTAAGTTACATTGCCAGTCCTAACTAACGAGACCAACTGGCAATTGTGGTCGAAACATTTTTAACATTTATAATCTTGTCATACATTTTCTTTAGCTTTGCATGTAAATTTATCTTCATAATATTTTTTTTCTTCCAGATTACTACTTTTTTTAGATTACCACCGTCTCGCATTCGCCCGGAGTTATGCCCGTGAGGAAGGGAAAACCTTGTAGGAAAACCTTCCCCGAGATGGCCGGTGTATTGAAACATTCTGTTTAAATGTTCAGGTCACCTTGCGTAGGCCCAAACACCGAAACCGAATGTTCCACACCTTTCGCTCACGTTGTGAAGTGTGGAAAAACACCTAACCGATCCCGAAAGCCGCACAAGGATGGTGTCACCCATCCAAGTGCCAACCGCACTCAGTGCTGCTTAACTTTCGTGATCGGCCGAGGTGCGCTTCCGCCACTCCGCCACCGTGTCGGTTCAGATTACTACTTTAAATTTAAGTTACTTATTCTCCAGAATTAATTTAATTATGAACAATCAGTTTGGCGTAGAGACTACTATTTGTAACACACCAATAAATAATGATTATGAATGTTCACGGAGAGAAGCAATCGCCCGAAAAATCAATACTAATTTTAGTAGAACGTTAAATGTATGTACCAGTGCTTATTTTTCAACTGCTAGTGTTTATATTTTTAGTACCGAATATAATATAGAATTCATTTTTTCAGTGGCAGTATTGAAATTATCGATGTCACGTTGACCTTGGATTCGAAAAATCAGTTCCAAGCATCGAAAAAGTCTATCTTGAGTATTCAAAATATTTATGCTACGGTTGGCATCGATTTTTCAAACGATTTCTTCTCTCCGTGTTTATATATTCTGGCTCTTACAATGCGCTAAATTTATTATTACATGAAATTTCACGAGCGTATATACTCGTTAAATACATATCTAGGCGTTTGGGGTCGAGTTAGTGCCTACCACAGACCATATTGATTGTTTTCAACTTTATCTAGTAGGGGTTTTTTTGGGTTTCTAATACATGTACACTACCGGCCAATTGCTTTTGCCCACTTCGACTCAATTTTACCCGTTACAAAAATTATCATAACTTCGGTAAAAATTGAAATAAATAATCGTTCGACAGCTCATTTAAAAGCTTGAAGCAAGGGATTTCTAATGGTTTACCGTCCCTATTTAAATTTTTTGTTTTTTAATGTTTTTAACATAAAAATCAAAATGTATAAAATTCGGATTTTCTTGTTCGTCTTCATTTTAAAACTGCACTTCAACCAAACATCGGAAAATAATTTTATAAAAAAAATTGAAAAGCTTGAATCAAGAGCTTTCGAACGCACTATATAAACATTGTTTTAAAGTCCTTTTTACGTTTTGACTGGTGGTTTTCTTTACTACCAAATACAGAAAATAATTATTAAAATTCTATTAACTGTATAGTTTAGAAAATTCTTTATAATCAATTCATTTATTAAATTAAAAAAAAAAATTCTAAGCAATCTGAAAAATGTGTACATAATCTTAAGATAAAATCAAACATTTTTTCTCCTAGACATTTTTTTTAAAATTTAATCCTTCCGAGATAAATAAAGTTGAAGAAAAGACGTGTTTTAAAAGAAAACCACCAGTCAAAACGTAAAAAGGACTTTAAAACAATGTTAATATAGTGCGTTCGAAAGCTCTTGATTCAAGCTTTTCAATTTTTTTTATAAAATTATTTTCCGATGTTTGGTTGATGTGCAGTTTTAAAATGAAGACGAACAAGAAAATCCGAATTTTATACATTTTGATTTTTATGTTAAAAACATTAAAAAACAAAAAATTTAAATAGGGACGGTAAACCATTAAAAAGCCCTTGCTTCAAGCCAAGTTATGATACTTTTTGTAACGGGTAAAATTGAGTCGAAGTGGGCAAAAGCAATTGGCCGGTAGTGTAAGTGATAAAGTCTCCGGAAAGTATATATTTGATAATGTTAAGAGTACAGACAGTATCCCTCGTTCTACGTGTTCTTACCTTTCTCGGGCGAAGAGCTTAAAAGGAAATTGTAGGTACTGAAATGACCGCAGGTTTAGGTATAAAATAACTTGCTTTATTAATTAATCGCAATCGGCCGACACGCAAAAGAAATATTGTTGATCTAATTAAAATTATGTCTTACAAAATACTTAACTAAGTCAACTGACTCGGCTGATGAATAAATAAATAGTTTGAGCACGCGCACACGTATAATTTTAGTTTCTGTCTTGTGCACTCATTTTCACTTCGCGTAGAAGAGACTCGCGATACACTCAAAATATCGGGAACTTCTTCTCATAGCCTATGTCACTCGCTGCGGCAGAGCTATGGCGAGAGCGTGCGAGTTCGTGAGCGGCTCGGCTGGAATAGAGCGAAGCTCCGAGATTTCCTCAACTCGAAGCCGGAGAGTTTGCTTCCTCGGGTGTCGTAGCCGCTCGTCAGCTTGACGATGCAAAGGCGCGCTCGACGATGGCGCTACATCTACCCCCTGCCCAGTGACATTCGCATCTTGCGAATGGAGCGAAAAACGTACTCTGCGACTGCGGCGATTTACATCAGGTAGAAATACCGAGCTGTCCTGGTGATCGGTGGAGGTAGATGCATCTGTACCTTGGGTGTTCGTATTATGTGCATTTGTGTTGCTGCTGTTTTTGTTACCGATGTTGTTGTCTTGCTGGCAATTTTCCGCTTGAGGTGTTACTGCTTGTGAAGGTTGGTCTGATGGCGAATCGTTAACGTCGATGTAAACTGGCTTTAACGAATTTGTGAAGATGACTTTGTTATCGTCCTTTATCTTTATCTCGTAGTTGGTTTCATTTATGAGTCGCACAATTTCAAGTGGACCATCATACGGCGGTGTCAGCGACGGACGAACTGAATCGATTCTTCTGAATACATGAGTACAAGTTTTTAAATCCTTACTCACGAATTAATTCGGCTTCATATGAGGTGCAGTTGGAATTGGTGAGATCACTCTAAAATGCAACTTGAGTTTGTCCAAAAATGTTTTTGGATTCGCTGGTGCTTCCGTAGGAACGAAGAATTCTCCAGGGGTCCTCAGACTCGTCCCTTACAAAAGTTCAGCAGGTGATGCGCCTAGATCTTCTTTGTAGACCGTGCGTAAACCTAGCAATACCGTTGGTAACAGCTGCGGCCATGGAACCTCAGGATTACACATTAGTGCCGCTTCCCAAAATCCCATTGGATTGGGGATGGTAGGGAGTCGTCCTAATTCTCTCTGCTCCGATGAGTTTTGCTAGACCCAGAAAAAGCGGTGATTCAAATTGGGCCCCCTGGTACATGGAGATCTTGAGTGGCGTACCATATAAGGCAATCCAGTTTGCATAACACGCGGCTGCTACTGTCTCGGCTTGCATATCAGTGAGTTGCACAGCGTGCGGTCACCTGGAAAAACGATCGATCATTGTCAGACAATATCGAAAACCATTTACAAGGGGCAATGTTATTAGGTCCAAGTGGACATGAGAAAATCTGTTGTCAGGAACGTCGATGTGCTTCGGTGTGTTACGATTGTGGCGGTGTACCTTAGCACGTTGATAAGGTTGACACGTACGTTCCCAGTGAGCTGCGTCCTTCCTAATTCCTGCCCAGATAAATTTTTGTCTCAGTTGACGTGACGTGACTCTGCTACTGGGGTGCGCCATATCGTGCACGATAGAAAAAGCTTGACGTCGAAGTGTTGCTGGCAAATGACATTGTGACCTTCAATCACTAGTGGCTGCAGTTTAAGAGTTGTCGCAATGTTTGTTACTTGCAGATCTCGGTCTGCTTGTTGAGCAGAGGCGATAGTTGCAAGATCTAAAATAGTCGGCATACCTATAGCGTTTATTCTTGACATGGCATCGGCAACTGGATTTTCTTCTCCACGTAGATAGACAATCTCAGTCGAATATTGATAGATATAATCCAATTGGCGGAGTTGTCGCGGTGATTCTTTTTCAGATTTTTGTTGGAAAGCGTACACGAGTGGCCTATGATCGGTTTTTATTCTGAAGTGTGTGCCTTCCAGGATGTGTTGGAAAAATTTAATCGAAGTAAAAATTGCCAAGATTTCACGATCGTACGTGATGTAACGAGTTTCGGTTGGCGAATGCGTCTGTAGTCAGCTGTAGTTCCGCTTTAGGCGATAGAAAGTTTGCTCGCGTGGCTGTGACGACGGCATTCCTGCAGTTCTCGAAAGCTCGCTCTGTTTCTGGGGTCCATGGAATTTTTCTTTTGTCTCGCTTATTTGCATTTTTTAGAAAAACACAGAAAGGCGCTTGCAGCTGGGTATACATCGTCCGTAGTAGTTGATGAACCCAAAAAATCTTCTTAAATCAATTATTGTTTCAGGTTTAGGATAGTTAAAGTTGTGATCTGGTGGCTCAAAACCCTGTGACGAGACCTTGTATCCAAGATAAATGAGTTTTTCTTTACCGAATTCACATTTATCTCCGTTGATTTTCTCGTAGGATCCGGAAGAGTGTTTTTAGATGGTCAGCATGCTGCTCGGGTGTGTCTGAGGCCACGATGATGTCGTCGATGAAACATGCAGCGAAGTCTGATCTTCGTAAAATATGGTTTATATGTCGCTGGAAGGTTTGAGTCGCGTTTCGCAAACCCGGTGGCATTGGAAGAAACTCAAACAGCCTGAATGGTGTTGCTATTGCCGTTTTGCACACATCTTCCGTAGCAACGGCGATTTGATGGTACGCCCTTTCGAGTTCGATAGTGGAGAAAATCTTCTTACCATACAGGCGTTGAAAAATATCCTCAATATGTGGTGTTGAATACCTGTCCGGTACAGTTTGGGCATGCAGCTTACGATAGTCGCCCGCGGCGCACCAGCCGCCACTGCTTTTCCTGACCATATGTAGCGGACTCGACCACTGACTGCTAACCGGTCGTATAACTTTTGCAGTCGAAAATCGAAATCTTCACGGGCTATGCGTAGCTTATCTCCTAGAAGTCTTCTTGGACATTCGGCGACTGGAGGGCCAGTGGTTATAATGTGGTGTACAGTACTAATTTCCGATAATTCTGACGCTGGTTGCGGTTTAGTGATATCAACAAATTCATCGAGTAACTTCATGTAGACTGGATCAATCTTTTTTGTTGCGTGTTTTATCATAGAAATAGAGTGTATTGCAGTTTTATGCAACAAACCCTCTGCGAACATTACGGTAATTGAGTCGACCAATCGGCGTCGTTTTAGGTCGACAAGTAGTCCAAAGTGCGCCAGCAAATCAGCTCCAATTATAGCTGACTCGATGTTGGCAATGATGAGCGTCCATTTGATCTCGCGCCGCAGCCCCAGGTTGAGCGTCAGGACCTTTAGCCGTACGTCGCGATGATGGTGCCGTTTGCTGCATACAATTTGAGGTCGTCCTCCTTCAAATGTTGAGAGATTTTTTATTTCGAAAACAACGACAGGACTGACCCTGAATCTATAAGAAATTTGAGGTTAGTTATGCGGTCAAATACATATACGCGTAGTTCCGCGTGCCAGTTTTCCTGACTTTGAGTAGGCCCGGTCGCCCTGTAGCTGCATGGGCGTAGACAGCGTTGTGCAGCGGCACCAAACTTATTATGATAAAAACATATACTAGTACGAGGCGCAGGTGAAGGACTACGTCCGTGACTGCGAGATCTGTGCTCGCCGCCCTGGTTGTTATTGTTGCTGTTGTTCTGGTTGGCGTTAAGTTTGGTGACCAATTCCCTTGTAAGCGCAATGAGCTGCGACATCGCCGTCTTAAGCTCGTTGATTTCTTTGTAGATCAAGTCCGTACTGCTGGTTGAGCGACTGGCTGCTGCTACGTCGAACACCTGAGGTGGAACTGACATACTCGTGGCGAAGGTGCTAGCGGTGACAGGGATCTGCATAAGTTGATCTGCAATGTCGGCGAGGTCATCTAATCTCTCTGCTCTGGAAATGATTAAAGATCTTTGTACATTTAGCGGTAATAAGGCTAACCCACGGGCTTTTAAAATGTCTTCGTTCGTTCTTGGGCCCGCTAATTCTCGAATTTCGCGTAGGAGTTGCGAGGGCTTCCTGTCGCCCAACTCCAATTCATTCAATAGCTTTTTCAATCTGCGTTCAGGTGAATCGGCGAAGCGACTGAGAATACAACGTTTCAAGCTTTCGTACTTGTTGGTTGTCGGAGGATTTTTTAAAAAATCAGCGATTTCGCTTAGTGAGTCAGAGTTTAAAAATGTAATAACTAGGTGATACTTAGAATCATCCGAGCGGACGCAGTGAGCCTGAAAAATCGACTCGATCTGGCAAAATCAAAGTTCGGGCATGGCTTTCCAAAATGTCGGCAGTCGGCATGAGTGGATAGATTCGATGGCCGGAAGAGCATACGGCGCCATGTAGTTACCGTCCCGTTGAATGGGAAGGTCTTGATTTTGAAGGGCCATAGGTTGAAGATTTTGTTGATCTTTTGATGATGCTTGTTGTTGGACTGGAAACGGTGGTGGCGACGGCGGAGGAATTAAACCTTGCCCCTGGTCTCCGATTACCTGCTGCTGCTGTGCCTTGCCTCCCGCGTCCCTTGGTGGCATCCGCATCATGCCAGCGTTCTTGCTTTTTCGATTTTTAATGTCTATAAGTTATCCAGCACGAGCACTACACTCTTTTTTTTAGGTTATATTTTTTATATGTTTCTCTATATAAATATTTCAGTCTTGTTCGTTAAATTTTGTTAAATAGTTTTTTTATCTAGTATCACGCACTTCAATCTTTTTGTTTGTTTTTTCACTTGTTCAGAGTTGCATGTGGCGAGACACGAGGCGAGAATAAAAGATGGCGTCGAACAGCGCGTTTCTTACGAGACTTCCGAAATACGCGCGGCGAAAAAATAATATTCGGGGTCACCAATTTGGTAATGTTGTTAAGAGTACAGACAGTATCCCTCGTTCTACGTATTCTTACCTTTCTCGCGCGAAGAGCTTAAAGGGAAGTTGTAGGTAGTGAAATAACCGCTGGTTTAGGTATAAAAGAACTTGCTTTATTAATTAATCGCAATCGGCCGACACGCAAAAAAAATGTTAATCTAATTAAAATTACGCCTTACAAAATACTTAAAAGTAAGTTCTTGTAAGTCACTGACTCGTCTGATGAATAAATAAATAGTTTGAGAACGCGCACACGTTTAATTTTAGTTTCTGTCTTCTTAGGCACTCGTTTTCACTTCGCGTAGAAGAGACTCACGATACACTCGAAATATCGGGAACACCTTCTCAGCGAAGCTCCGAGATTTCCTCAACTCGAGGCCGGAGAATTTGCTTCCTCGGGTGACGTAGCCGCTCGTCAGCTTGACGATGCAAAGGCGCGCTCGACGATGGCGCCACATATATCTACCCACTCAATAGTATTGTTCTTGGTTTGTTTCGATATAAATTTAATTTTTACTGTCTAAGTTAGATTGCCAATCCTTAATGACGAGACCTACTGGCAATTGAGGTGGAAACATTTATTACATTTATAATTTTGTCATACATTTTCTTTAGCTTTGAATGTAAATTTATGTTCATAATATTTTTTTTCTTCCAGATTAATATTTTCAATTTAAGTTACTTATTCTCCAGAATTAATTTATTTATGAAAAATCAGTTTGGTGTAGAGGCTACGAATTGTAGCACACCTTTGACTGATGATTAAGTATATTTATATATTGTGGCTTGTACAGACGGCTAAATTTAATATTACATAAAATTTGACGAGCGTAATATTCTATAAATACATATTTCAGTGGTTGTGGTCGAGTTTGCGCCTACCAAAGACCATATTGATTGTTCTCAACCTTATCCACTAGGGATTCTTTTTGGGGTTATTCATACATGTAAGTGGTAAATTCCTCTGAAGGTATATATCTACCCCACTCAATACTATTGTCCTTGGTCTGTTTCGATATAAATTTAATTTTCAAGGTCTAAGGTATATTGTCAGTCCTTACTGACGGGACAAACTGGCATTTGTGGTCGAAACATTTATTACATCTATAATTTTGTCATACATTTTCTTTATCTTTGCATATAAAGTTATCTTAATAATATTTTTTTTCTTCCAGATTAATATTTTCAATTTAAGTTACTTATTCTCCAGAATTAATTTATTTATGAAAAATCAGTTTGGTGTAGAGGCTACGAATTGTAGCACACCTTTGACTGATGATTAAGTATATTATATATTGTGGCTTGTACAGACGGCTAAATTTAATATTACATAAAATTTGACGAGCGTAATATTCTATAAATACATATTTCAGTGGTTGTGGTCGAGTTTGCGCCTACCAAAGACCATATTGATTGTTCTCAACCTTATCCACTAGGGATTCTTTTTGGGGTTATTCATACATGTAAGTGGTAAATTCCTCTGAAGGTATATATCTACCCCACTCAATACTATTGTCCTTGGTCTGTTTCGATATAAATTTAATTTTCAAGGTCTAAGGTATATTGTCAGTCCTTACTGACGGGACAAACTGGCATTTGTGGTCGAAACATTTATTACATCTATAATTTTGTCATACATTTTCTTTATCTTTGCATATAAAGTTATCTTAATAATATTTTTTTCCAGATTAATATATTCACTTTAAGGTACTTATTCTCCAGAATTAAATTATTTATGAACAATCAGTTTGGCGTAGAGGCTATGAATTGTAGCGCACCTTTGACTGACGATTAAGAATATTTATATATTGCGGCTTGTACAGACGGCTAAATTTAATATTACATAAAATTTGACGAGCGTAATATTCTATAAATACATATTTAAGTGTCTGTGGTGGAGTTTGCGCCTACCAAAGACCATATTGATTGTTTTCGACTTTATCCACTATGGGTTTTTTTCTTAGTTTCTAATGCATGTAAGTGATAAAGTTTTCTAAAGGTATATATGTAGCCGACTCAGAAGTATTGTTCTTGGTCTATTTCGTTATAAATTCAGTTTTCAAGGTCTAAGGTATATTGTCAGTCCTTATTGACGAGACCAACTGGCAATTGTGGTCGAAACATTTATTACATTTATAATGATTTCATACATTTTCTTTATCTTTGCATATTAAGTTATCTTAATCATTTTTTTTTTCTTCCAGATTAATATTTTCAATTTAAGTTACTTATTCTCCAGAATTAAGCTATTTATAAACAATCTGTTTGGCGTAGAGGCTACGAATTGTAGCCCACCTTTAACTGACGATTAAGAATATTTAGATATTCTGGATCGTATGGACCGCTAAATTTATTATTACATCAAATTTTACGAGCGTATTACTATTTACATATAATACATATACCCGTGTAAAAGAATTTAGTATAGGATTAGTTTTGGTAAATTCTATCTTCCAAATCTAGATAAAGTCTAGTTACTGCACCTATCCCAGACTTTATTTTCATTATTTTATTCATTTTCTACAGTAGTAACTGGTTCTACTACATAAACAGTTTCTCCAATGTTCAATTTAAATAATAAATTTTCCAAATTTCTTACATCAACGGTTATTTTTAATTGACTATCTACGACACATGTATAAATGAGGGACAAGCAGCAAGCAACTTACAATCGGAAACTTTTGTTATTATACATCTATTAACTATAGCATACAATTTACAGGGCTCTATATTACACTTATTACATGTGTTTATCTCACAGCGACAATTACAAATTTTTATAAATACTTCTACAATGCCTATATATGAATTACCATTTTACTTATATTTTACTGTAGATGATTTATTCTTTCTACTTCGTTTATAAAATAAAGAGTCATATAAAATACTGCCTTTAAGTAATCTACAAAAAAAATGAATTTTCATTGTGCCGTATTCAAAATTTCTTAAACAGTCTGATATAAATGAATGGATGTTTACAATTTTTTCCGGTACACCAACAACAGATAAATTGGCTGATACGTTTTGTGTTTTTAAACGTTTTTTGCATTCTAATCCCATACAAAAATTATAAACTAAACTACTATTAGTTAGATATCGAATTTTTAAATCAGAATAATTAAGTAATAATGATACCGATGAACTAATTTGTAATTCGGCATATTTAGTACCGTGAATAAAATTCTTTATAATACCATTCATGTTCTCGAATTGAAAACATGAAGTTGTCCACAGTGGACCAAAACGGGTTACTATTGTAGGTAAATGCAACAATAAATGAATGTTACAACTCATGTGTCTTAAGCCGTATACATTTTCAAATTGATTGATGTATTCATGAAACATTCTGGAGGCTATATCAATAGATTGTAAGAATATGCTGACTTGGTTTAATAAATAAATAGTATATACTAATAATTTATGATGATTAAAATAATTGTCCATCATTAAGTCCGAGAGAATAGGTATACTATAAATTAAAAGAAGTGAAGTAATTTTAATTCGGAAGCTTTCCAGTAAGACACATCTTATATTATATTAAAGTGGATCGACTTTTGGTCTCCGGTTCTCCGGTTCTCCGGTTTTTTAAAAATGCATTTTTATAGTTTCAAAGTTTTATTTTAATTGGACTTTACACTTTTGGGCCTTACATTTTTTGGACCTTACATTTTTTGGACCTTACATTTTTGAGCCTTATAAGTTTTGGGCCTTACATTATTGGCAACGGAATTGTAAAGTTTTATTTTAATTGGACTTTACAATTTTAGGCCTTACATTTTGAGCCTTACATTTTTGGGCCTTATAAATTTGGACCTTACATTTTTGGGCCTTATAAATTTTGGGCCTTACATTTTTGGACCTTATAAATTTTGGGCCTTACGTTTTTGGGCCTTATAAATTTTGGGCCTTATAGTTTTTTTAAACAAATAGATATCAACTACTATGTCGATATTATTACCAGAAAATTATCTTAATAATAATAATTAAAATAACATTTGATTACGTAATTAAAATTAATAAAATTTCAACACTGGAACATACAATAAATCAAATTAATTTTTATTGTTTATTTTACAAACTTATTATTGCAAAAATTTCAAATTACAATTATTATGTTATTAAATTAAATTACAATTATTATGTTACAATTGTACTCTATTCACTTGTATATTTCATAAGATATATTTTTTTCAATATATCGTTTTTATTGTTTATATAATTTATAAATTCAGTAAGTATTCATCGAAATCATCTTTAACAGAAAAATTAAATTATATCATTAAATATTAAATGTATAATTAATTAAACATTAGATAAAATATTCAAATAAATATTACTGTTTTTAAAATGCCATTTAGAAGATTTATATCCAATATGCATATTGTCACATATTATTGATATTATATATGTTATATCTGTAACAAAAACATTTTTATTATTAATTATAAATAAATTGACAAAGTCAAAACTTTACCTTTTAACTTAATCATTAAGAAATACTTCTGCATTTTTGATTATTTCGATAGTCTTAATAAACTAATCAGGATACTGAAATACAAAAAGACTTATTATATTTCAAACAATAATAATTTAAAATGAAAATAAGATAATTTTATAATATACCTTGTGACTTTAATCGTATGGAATGCCATTAGGAATATAATATTTTATTAATATAATATTAATTGGAATGCTGCTGCCGTTTGTTATTTTTATTCAGCGCTGCATTCATTGGAATGCTGCTGCCCTTTGTTTTTTTTATTCAGCGCTGCATTTATTGGAATTATGAGTGTCAAACTACTAGCAAAGAATTTGTGCAAATATTGGCCCATTAGATGGAAAGTTTGGCCCTCTTTGTGTAAAGGTTGGCCCAGATTGTTTAAATGTTGGCCCATTTACAGAAAAGATTATTACAACATATTATTTACAACATATTATTATTGCAATATTATTATATAAATATTATCAACGCAATTAAGTGCGCCTTAATTTAAGAAATTGCATGTGAAAAACAATTTTTTACTGGTTGAAAAATTTATTCCATAATCAATACAAAATGTTCCTAAATTGGCCAAAAGTGGGCTAAAGTTTGCCAAAACTGGAAAAATGCTCCAAATATTTCAATGTTGGTAAACATCGGCCCACTTTTGGCGCAAGTTGGCCCACTTTTAGCATACTTTGGAGCATTTTCATCGAAAATGTATTTCCACTAGGGTATGTATAATATTAGTATTTATAAAATATTAAATTTATATTAACTATATTTCATTCATTACATTGAAGCTACTTTCTTATAAACACTGTTTTCTAATAATTTATATTTTATTTTTTTCAGCTTTACAAAAAAATATTCATAAAAAATTTAAAATAATCGTTTAGAAAAATAAAAAAAATTATAATTATTATTAAACAATTGAAACAAATTATTAATATTATTTTTATAATTGTGAATCATTTTGTAAAATAAACCATTTTTATAATGGGTTTGACGGAAATAAAAATATTAGTTGTAAAAACGATTGAACCATATAGCGACGATGCTTCTATGTTAAATGATGAACACATATTAGAATTTAATAACATCCTTAAATCATCTACACCATTCAATATGCAAACAACTCTTTTAGTTCAAAAACAATATAATATTAACTTAGTTCAAATGAATAATGAATACATTCAATTGTTATTTTCTGGAAAATATGAAAAAGGTCATTGGATTTGTATGTATTACAATAATAGAACGATACACATTTATGATAGTTTAAATGCTAAATATTTGCAAAATGAACATAAAGTATACATCAATAGATTATTTCCAGATAGTCAACAATTAAAAATTGTTTTTGAAACAGTGCAATTTCAAACCAATAGTTATGATTGTGGAATTTTCGCCATAGCTTTTGCTGTCTCTATTGTATTTAATTTATGCCCATGCAGTTTAAACTATGATATTTCCCAAACGCGTTCACATTTACTAAAAATATACGAAACACGTAGTATTACGATGTTTCCAATTTTACAATATATAAACTATAATATTTCAACAATACCAATCAAAAGATACATAATTCATATTTGTTGTATTGATGAAAAAAAATTGAATTTCAATGTAGCAGAAATAAAAATAATAGAATAAAATTTTCAACAGAAATTTAATTCTGAAAAACAAACAATAATGAATTTATATAATAAAGATAAAATCATTTCCGTTGATTCTATTACCCCAATGGAAATAGACTATGAAATACCATCTTATAGTTCATTTTATCAAAAAAATAAAAATAAACAATTTAATGTATAGAAATAAAACAGCTAAAAATAAAACAGCAAACTATGATAAAAAGGCAAACAATTAGCTGTATCGATATAAAAAATGAACGAGAAAAAGAAGCGTTGCATAAAAAAGAAGCTTATATGAGGAGTAAAGATAGTAATGACGGCAAAATAGAAGAAAAAAAATAAAGAGAAAACAGCAAACCATGATGAAAAGACAAAAATAAATAGTGACGAAATAAAAAATGAACGAGAAAAAGAAGCATTACGAAAAAAGAAGCTTATGTAAATAATAAAAATAGCAACGACGGCAAAATAGAAGAATAAAAATAAAAAAGAAAACAGCAAACCATGATGAAAAGACAAAAAATGAATGGTGACGAAATAAAAAATGAACGAGAAAAAGAAGCATTACGAAAAAAAGAAGCTTATGTAAAAAGTAAAAATAGTAATGACGGCAAAATAGAAGAAAAAAAAATAAAGAGAAAACAGCAAACCATGATGAAAAGACAAAAAAATAAATAGTGACGAAATAAAAAATGAACGAGAAAAAGAAGCATTACAAAAACAACATATTTATTATAATGAAAATACTGATCAATGTAAAAAAAATGAAAAGAAAAAATTAAATGAAAAAATATTAAACGAAAGTAGAAAAAATGATATCGATAAATTAGTATAAAACCATTTACAAAAAAATTTAAAAAGACGCATATGTATGAAAAATGACAAAGACATGGAAATACCAATCATATTGCTTAAAAAATTAAAAATTGATGAAGGAAAATTTTTTAACGTATATGATAAACCAATTCATACTAAAAAAGGTATAAATTATAAAGAATTAAATAAACGTATTTTAATTAAAAATGAACAAAATGTAAAATTAGTAAGTAAATCCAAAATAATAGGTCGAATAGCAAATGTAGATTTTGATGAAAAAAAAATTATTGAAAACAATTTAGGTTATATGTCTGAAACTTGTAAACATTGTAATACTAAACATTTTGTTTTTGAATATACACTAGGTAAAGAATTTTCTAATTGTTGTCACAAAGGAAACGTAGACTTACCGAAAATGCCTCCCTATCCGGAAGAATTAAAGCAATTAGCTACAGGAATATCGGAAGATAGTATTAATTTTCGCAAAAATATTCGGCTATATAATAATGCGTTAGCTTTTGCAAGCTTTGGAGCTAATTTTGATAAGTTATCTGGTAGTGGACCACAAATTCTTAGAATATGTGGTCAAATATATCACAATGTTTTTGCTTTACATCCAAATGAAAATGAAGCTCGAAAATATGGGCAATTGTATGTTCTAGATAATGAATTAGCTGCAGCTGAAAGAAAAAGTTTTAAAAATAATTTAGATACAAAATTAGAATTGTCAAGTAAATTAGATAGCTTAATTAGAAATGTTAATCCTTGTGCTAAAGCTTATAAAATGATGTATGAGGTAGAAAAAGAAATTTAGAATATTAGAAGAAAAATTAGATAAAAATATATATATAATGAAGCAACTTGTAATGAAGTTGCAATGGTATTTGTAGGAAAAAATGGACTGCCTACTTCAGAGCGGAATATAGTTATATATTCAAAATATGACAATCCAATTAGTATTCCTTTAATAAGTAAACACACTGATCCAATGACATACCCACTTATTTATCCAAATGGAGGATATGGATGGATGCCTAATATGAAATGCAAATATAAGAAAAACAATATTTCATGTTTGCAATTTTATAATTACAGACTTTCTATGAGAAATGGATTTAATCCATACCTTAATATGGGAAAAGTTTCTCAACAGTTTACAATTGATGCATTTGTAAAAGTTGAACAATCAAGATTATATTTTGTAAAGAAAAACCAAGATATTTTAAGAAGCGATTATTATAAAGGCGTAATGGATTATTTACACAAGAAAAAAGAATCTGAAAATATAAAAATTGGAAAAATGTTTATTTTGCCATCAAATTTTGTTGGAAGTTCAAGATTCCTAAAACAAAATTACATTGACTCAATGAGTATAGTAAATCGTTACGGAAAACCTGACTTATTTATAACAATGACATGTAATCCAAACTGAAAAGAAATAACTGAAGATTTAAAAAAATATGAAACTGTAATTGATAGACCAGATTTAGTATTTAAGGTATTTCATCAAAAAATAAAAGAATTTAAAGAATTGGTAATTAAGCAAGGTGTTTTAGGAAATTGTATCGCCTACACTTATGTTATCGAATTTCAAAAACGTGGACTTCCTCACATGCATATGCTATAATTTTTAGATAAAAATTATAAAATTAATACTCCCGAAAAAGTAGATGAACTCATAAACGCAGAAATTCCAAACGAAGATATCTATCCACAGTTGTATAATATTGTAAAACAGTTTATGATTCATGGACCCTGTGGAGAGCAAAACATGAGTTCACCTTGCCATGAGTAAAGACACAAAAAAATGTACGAAAAATTTTCCAAAAAAATTTAATAACAAAACAACTTTTAATTCATCAGGATATCCATTATATGTAAGAAGAAATGATATCAAAAAAATCAATTATAAAGGTAAATACCACAATAGAATAGCTGATAATCGGTTTGTTGTTTCGTATAATCCTTATTTATTGTTAAAATTTAATTGTCACATTAATGTCGAAGTATGCTCAACAGTCCAATGTATAAAATACTTATTTAAATAGTGTTATAAAGAACATGACTGTGCGAACATAGAAATACGTGACACAGGTATCAGATCAAAAGACAGTTCTAATTTGACTCATGATGAAGATATTGAAAGCAATGAATATAATACTATTAGAATACCCTCTACACGAACTTTCACATACCATAATAAGATTAGCTATTCACAATGAAGATGAACAAGAAGTGTATTTTAAAGAAGGAAAAGAAACAGAAATTTAAAAAAAAATGTAGAAACGACATTAACAGCATACTTAAAATTAAATCAAATCGATTCTGATGCACGAAATTATTTATATTCCGAAATACCATTAAATTATGTATTTGATAATAATTCAAAAACATGGAATAAAAGAAAAAAAACAAAAAAACCTGTATTAAGCAGAAAGTATTTAGTGAATCCAAAGGATCGAAAACGATATTTTATAAGATTATTACTTTTATATGTCAAAGGAGTATCATCATTTCAGGATTTACGTATTGTTGATGATATAATTTATTCTACATTTTATGAAGCTTCTATAGCTAGACATTTGGTTAATGAAGATAAAGAATGGGACAGATGTTTGGAAGAAGCAACACAATTACACATTCCTACTGCTCTTTGTGAATTATTTGCATATATTTGTATTTTTCACAATCCTATTAATGCAAGAGATTTGTACGAAAAATAGAAACACTTTTTTTACCACCCAAAATATGAACAAAATGCTGATGAAAACCTAGCATTAAACATTATTGATAAGAACCTACAATTGAATGGTTATTTTTTAAATAATTTTAATTTACCCGTTATATCTACATTTATAGAAGATTATGCTGATAAATCAACAACACATAACAAAAGTTGCACATTTACTGAAATAAACGTCAAAGTAAATTCTTTAAAAAATCGTAACAAAGACATTTTCGATACTATCGTGCAACATTTAAAAATTGAAGACAAAAAAAGCTTTTTTATTGATGGACCAGGAGGAAGTGAGAAAAGCTGTTTACTTAATGTTCTAATAGACTATCTTAAATTCTCAAACATTTCATTTTTATGTGTTGCTTGGACAGGGATTGCAGCAAATTTATTACATAACGGGAAAACAGTACACACAACATTTAAACTACCACTTAATATCACAGAATGTACTATATGTAATATTAAATCTAATTCAATAGATGGTAAAAATTTAAAAGAAGTTCAAATTATAATATGGGATGAAATATCTATGACATCGAAATATGCTTTTGAAGCAGTCAATCGCCTATTTCAAGATATATGTAATAATAAAAAAATATTTGGTGGTAAAATGTTGGTTGTTTCAGGCGATTTTAGGCAAACATTACCAGTTATACGACATGGTAGTCGTACTGAAGTTATTGAAAATTCAGTTAAAAACAGTTACTTATGGCCGAATTTTATACGTGTGACACTAAATGAAAATCTTCGAGTGACAGATAATGACAATTATTTTAGACAATGGTTATTAAATGTAGGTGAAGGTAAACGTTTAAATATGTATGAAGAAGAAGATGAACTGCTTGAAATCCCTCTTGATTTAATAACAAAAGAAAATGATATCATTGCAGAAATTTTTGAAAACGAAATAAAAATAAATGATAAAGTTATATTAGCCTTCACCAACAACGACGTAATTGAAATAAATAATAAAATTTTGGCTATAATGAAAGGGCAAATTATTGAATACTTAAGTGTAGATACAGCAGAAGATGATAATGGAGAAAACTTAGATGTCATGTTACCTACAGAATTTCTTAATTCCCTTACACCTAATGGACTTCCTCTACATAAATTACAATTAAAAGTAGGTGCAATAGTAATTCTTCTAAGAAATTTAAATGTGAATGAAGGTCTTTTTAATGGAACAAGATTATTAGTAATAAAACTTATGAAACATTTAATTAGAGCAGAAATTATAAGCGGAAAAAAAATTGGAAAATTAGTTTTAATACCAAGAATCACTTTGTCACCATCTAAAGAAGATATACCATTCAACATGCGCAGAAAACAATTTCCCATTCGATTAGGTTTTGCAATGACTATTAACAAATCACAAGGACAGTCATACAATCAAGTTGGTATCTATTTACCAACTCCAATTTTTAGCCATGGTCAATTATACGTAGCTCTTTCAAGAGCTAAAAGTAGAAAAAATTTAAAAATATTACTGTTAAATAATGCAAAAATAGAAAATGATACATTAAAAAATAAAATCAAAATTTACACTAACAATATAGTGTTTAAAAAAGTATTGTAAATGTGTAGACGAAAATTTATACACATTTTATATAAATTTTATAAATAAATAAAAATGGAAGTATGAAAAAAAACATTAAAATATTACAACTATTGAATGATTAAAGTGAATATGCAAAATAATTAATAATTGTTTGCGCTGAAAATCATTAAAATGCAATTGAAAATCGGCTGCAACATATCATATTGTAAATGGCAAATCATTACATTAGTTATAATAAATAAAAAAAATGAAATATAAGAAAACTCCATTGAAATATTACTACTACTGAATCATTGAATCATTCAAATAAATATGCAAAATAATTGATAATAGCCTGCCGTTCGACAAAACTTACAGACTTCAAAAAAGAATCAGAGTTTCCCAAAATACAACGACCGAAAGTTTAATTCTTATAATAACGTATAAACAGGTATTTAAAATTATTATTTAAAAACTTAAATTTGTTAAAATTTTACAATTAGAATTATATTTGCATATATCATGT
This sequence comes from Theocolax elegans, assembly GCA_026168455.1. Taxonomy (NCBI): domain Eukaryota; kingdom Metazoa; phylum Arthropoda; class Insecta; order Hymenoptera; family Cerocephalidae; genus Theocolax; species Theocolax elegans. The sequence goes on from CM047427.1 coordinate 47,146,986, forward strand.
ATAAAATATTTCGACAGAGCCGCCATTTAGATACAATCACTCACCCAACGTGCGTAAAAAATGATTTTCATAACACTCAATTTTATAATAACAATTACTATACAGATTCTATTAAATACCAAAATTTTTAAATATACATTATAAAAACCATCACTTTGAAATAATACTACATTCACATACAAATTAAAACCATATATAACACAACGACAGTATTTTATACCACTTTATAAAAAATGTTACCACCGCCATTAAAGAAAAATATAATTTATGAGAGTATATAACATGCTTATATTTTATGTATTCTGTAAACACATTATATTACATCAATTTATTTAAAATTACGATACCCCCCCAAATGGAAATTATTTTATGTGTGTGCATTTTAAATATATAAAATATATGGACATATTTCACTTTCTTTCTGAACACACGCACACACACCTTCTTTATAATAACCTATAATGATTATTTTTACACAGACACAATATATATATATATATATATATATATATATATATATATATGGGGTATTCCACGTGAAGTGGTCCGATCAAAATTTTAAAATGCACCAAATTTTGGGTACACTTTGCAAATGTTTTTCAGAATACAGAAAAAAATTTTTAGGTACTGGAATCTATTTGCTCAAAAGTTATTCTAACCTCAAAAAGTGAATTTTTCCATATTTTTTTCAACACCAGCTGGGTTTACCGCTATATAACTCAAAATCTATCAACTTTTACTATATAACATTATATGTAACATTCGTTGCTAATTATATCTAGAATTTATTCTTCTGGGTTAGAATTTCTAATCTCAAGGTCAATGTTACATAAACTACATGTCAATATTCAACTTAAAGAAAGTGCAAGTGCGCCACCTTTGATTTTTTCATCCAAAAGTCTAAAAGAAAGCTTGGAGCAATACCTATCAAATGGTCTGTAGCATTTTTATGGCCTTCAATTCTGTAAAAAGTTATGATAATTTAAAGAAAGACAAAAAATTCACAAAAATTAACATGGTAATTCCCATTTAAATTTTTAAAAAAATTTCGTGTTTCTTTAAATTGTCATAACTTTTTACAGAATTGAAGGCCATAAAAATGCTACAGACCATTTGAAAGGTATTGCTCCAAGCTTTCTTTTAGACTTTTGGATGAAAAAATCAAAGGTGGCGCACTTGCACTTTTTTTAAGTTGAATATTGACATGTAGTTTATGTAACATTGACCTTGAGATTAGAAATTCTAACCCAGAAGAATAAATTCTAGATATAATTAGCAACGAATGTTACATATAATGTTATATAGTAAAAGTTGATAGATTTTGAGTTATATAGCGGTAAACCCAGCTGGTGTTGAAAAAAATATGGAAAAATTCACTTTTTGAGGTTAGAATAACTTTTGAGCAAATAGATTCCAGTACCTAAAAATTTTTTTCTGTATTCTGAAAAACATTTGCAAAGTGTACCCAAAATTTGGTGCATTTTAAAATTTTGATCGGACCACTTCACGTGGAATACCCCATATATATATATATGTATGGGTGGTTCTCTGTGACATCGAAGATGAAAAAAATAAATATTGCTATAACTGTGGGAATATGTTTTAGAGGTATTCAGTAGTTCTCCTGAATTTTTTCAGATTTTTTCTGGGCCATTATTTTCAGTTACAGAGAGTCAAAGTTGACATTTTAGCACTTTTTTGCATTATATGCACATTTTCATGAATTTTTAGCTCCCAGGGGATGCATTTTTCACTAAAAACATAAGTATGACTTTTTTTGTAAAATTTTCCGAACTTTTCATTCAAAATACTTTTAAAGACATAAATGTATGCTGTCACACTCTTGTAAGCCATTTAAATCTTAAATAGTGAAAATCAGCAATTCTGCTCCGCACTCTGGTAACCTAATACTGTCTAAAAGATGCCTTTTTATAGTCAGAAACTGCCTAAAAATTTCCAGAGTGGGTCTAAATCATTAAGATCACTTATGGTCAAAATATCCGGGAAAAGTGCCCGAAATATTAATAGAAATGTATATTTGTTGCTTATAACGATGAATCTATTAGCATGATCATTGCAAAAAAATTTGTGCACTTACCTTGGAGTGGTAGAAAAGTATCTCCACTTGTTTCAGTATCCAACTAATCCCCTGTAAGCTGCTAAAAATACAAATATTATTCTACAAATGTAAAAAATTAATTTTTAAACATTTATAATGCTGAATTTTTAGTTTTACATCCCTTACAAGAATTATAATACTAATCTGAAGGATTACTATAAATATATAAACATCATTTTTACAATAACTGAATATACGTATTTAATACAAAAGATATATAAATAAATCGGATATATAATTCTAAGGAATAATATGATAACGTGACAGTGACAAGTTTGTGAAATCTAAACAATGTATTGATGAATAATAATAATAATAATGTTGATACTTTTATAGTAATCCTTCAGATTAGTATTATAATTCTTGTAAGGGATGTAAAACTGAAAATCCAGCATTATAAATGTTTAAAAAATAATTTTTTATAATTTTATAATAATATTTGTATTTTTAGCAGCTTACAGGGGATTAGTTGGATACTGAAACAAGTGGAGATACTTTTCTACCACTCCAAGGTAAGTGCACAAATTTTTTTGCAATGATCATGCTAATAGATTCATCGTTATAAGCAACAAATATACATTTCTATTAATATTTCGGGCACTTTTCCCGGATATTTTGACCATAAGTGATCTTAATGATTTAGACCCACTCTGGAAATTTTTAGGCAGTTTCTGACTATAAAAAGACATCTTTTAGACAGTATTAGGTTACCAGAGTCCGGAGCAGAATTGCTGATTTTCACTATTTAAGATTTAAATGGCTTACAAGAGTGTGACAGCATACATTTATGTCTTTGAAAGTATTTTGAATGAAAAGTTCGGAAAATTTTACAAAAAAAGTCATACTTATGTTTTTAGTGAAAAATGCATCCCCTGGGAGCTAAAAATTCATGAAAATGGGCATATAATGCAAAAAAGTGCTAAAATGTCAACTTTGACTCTCTGTAACTGAAAATAATGGCCCAGAAAAAATCTGAAAAAATTCAGGAGAACTACTGGATACCTCTAAAACATATTCCCACAGTTATAGCAATATTTATTTTTTTCATCTTCGATGTCACAGAGAACCACCCATACATATATATATATATATATATATATATATATATATTCATATATATATATATTTATATATATATATATATATATATATATACTTATTTTTTACTCTTTGTCATATTTATTTTCTTTCTGTATTTAATTCTATCATTATTAGCGTCTAAATTTAACAGTATACTTTTCTTTCCTTAACTTACACTGTTACAGAGCCCTTATTATGTTACTATTAAATGGATCATGCATTGAAAAAATATATGATTCTTGAAATGTATACCTTACCAGCACATCCTCGCCGTAAGAGTCGAATACAATATTTATATGTTGGCTAACGCTGGAAGGATAAATATATTTTACGGAGCGTGTGTTACAACTATACACGAAAAATCTAAATGACTTCAGTACAACATGTCTTGGTCTGCAGAAACGACATCAGGTTTTCATCAAATACACTATCCAAGAGCCTAACTCTCATCCAATAATGTATAAATAGTTATTTAAAATTATCAAATAAAACGAAAACATTGGAAAGTCGACACAAAACATATGGAGTTCTCACATCTTTTCAACTCGTCTACGCGAGATCAAGATTCGAGATGCCTTTTTGAAACGATTGTCCGCTCATATACTAGAAAAGAACCCCTGCAATAATGATGAAAATGGAGTCGAAATCTCACGAATGATTGACATTTGACGGATTCTTTGAATGTCACGAAATAATTGATAGTCATTAGATGATCAAGTTTTCAGTTGAACTTTATTTTCAGTTCTGTCTTTGATGTTTTTTTTACTCTATAACCTCTTTTAAAAAACCAAAATATTGGAAAGTCGACACAAAATATATCGAGTTCTCACACTCTTTTCAATCGTCTGTACAATAGTAGTTACATGTAATTTTAAAGAAATTTTGATTAATTTTAAAACTTTGGTAGTTAACTATCATATTTTGTTTATTTCTCAATTTTTTTTTACAAAAACGACATCTCAGTCACCACATTAATTATACCATAATCCTGTTCGCAATGCGCATATTATCATTGTTGCTGTTAAGGGTAGAGTACGGTTATAAAAATATTTTTGTAATTTTTATAAAATATTATGTGAAATGTCATGTTTATAAAATATATATGATAAAAAATATTCTTTTTTGATGATTTTTAACACATTCATTAAGTAAAATATTTAAATATTATCAAAAATAGGCTTAAAACAGGTGCAAATACAAAAAACTCCTTGCAGGATAAAAGTTGTCGAAGGGCTTTAATCCAAGAAAATTTAAATGTATATGCATATAAACTTCAACTTTACACAGCGAATTTGGTGTATCTATAAAAATGCAATTTCTGCCTTGATAAACCCAATTGGTTTACTAATTATTTAAAAAATGTAATGTTTTTCATTTAAAAAATGAACATAAAAATGTCACATTTAACTTTAAAGAAAAAAGGCTGTGTAACTATTTTACATATACTCATCTAAAATAAGCACGATCAAAATACAACCGAGTGAGCGTTAGCGAGCGAGGTATCTGTTGCTAGTCATTAATTAAACATGGTAATCTGGCAACAAAATTAGGTGGGGTTAATTTTAACAAACGCTTATTCACAAGTATTGAGAATCGCGATAACGAAAAAGCTTGGATATTATTCTCAGTATCAAACCATAACCAAGCAAGCTTTTTTGTTATTCCAATGTAAACATTATGCATTAAGTCAATCGCCGTTGTCTCAATATAATTATACACCAATTTTGACAATTCGCTTGCACCCTTAACTCCAAATATATCTTTTTTTGATTTAATAGCTTTTTCTGCAAATTTTAATGTATCTTTTGTATTGCGTAATTGGAAGTTATTGGAGTAAGGATATACATGAACACGATCGACTATTATGCCTTTCTCTGTGCAATTTTGACAGCCATAATCACCATTATACTACTTTCATTTTTTAAAAATGGCATTTGGCTGCCAAATCGCAGGTCCCACATATAATAATACCTCTTAGTTTTACTAAAGCTCCATTTATGTTTATCAAAATTGTGAGAATAGAGCAATCTGCGTCAGCGTTGCGTTTTGTAACCACGGTATCTTTGGTGGCGCTACTTGTGTATACAAGTCAGTGTCGCTAACCAAGTTAGTATGTTCTGTGCCTCCAGACAGTAAAGACGCGTCCAACCTTATTTAGTTAATAAACTTCTTTTATATTTATTATTCTGCTTATATTATTTCACCCTATAACCCAACAAGTTATGGGCACCAGACCCGCTTTCACCGCGCGAGTGTTATATTAAGTGAATAAGTGGAAAGTGAGTGCGAAAGCCAAATTGCTTGCGCAGATGAAAATTGACGAGAGTCTCCTTCAAGGAAGGGTATTTGAAGAATTCTGGCGTTAATTAAGACTCAAAATGAGTAAGTACTTATATATAAGTAATTATTAAAATTTTATAAGAAAACCGTGAATTATCGAGATTTTAAGAAAGTGCGTAGTAGTTTGAGATTCTTGGAATTCGCGACGGCGTCCAAGATGGCGGCCGCGTCCTCCCGCCAAAACGGCAAAAGTTAAAGCTGGCGATCGCGTGTTCCCGCGCAATATAATAAATTAAGATGGCGACGGCGTCCTTTTGTTGAAAATAAATTTTGAAAGAGTTGGCAACATTGTAGTGACGCGATAGTTAATACGAGTAGTAAACCTTACAACGCAATAGCGTTCTCGCGCGTAAAGTGAAAGAGACGGCGCTACTCGCGCAATTTAAGACTAGTAGAGCACGCGATAGACTCTTGCGGGCAAGAGAGAGGGCATTATAGCCATCGCGCACGAAAGAGAGAGAACGCGCTAGCTTTACACAGCGAGTGTGTATTAAGAAATTTTAACTACATAATTGAGTAATGACGCGTAAACAAATGATTTAAATATATTACGTGCACATTGTACTACATTTCAAGATAACTGATATTGAAGTAAGTAGATATTAATAAGAGTGCATACATATTTATATACATGAGGTTATGTATATTATTTAAAGACATATTTTGAATAACATTTAAAGAAATTTTTTAAGTTCTAAGATTCGTTTAATTTAAGAAGTTTTTAATATTTGATTAATATTTAAAATATTTAAAGTTTTAAGATTTGAGATTTAATAAACAATTTAAATAGTAGTTTAATTATTTATGAAAGTTTAAAGAAATTAATAATAATATGAAACATTGTTTAATTACTTAAGAAAATGTAAAGAATATAATGTTAAGAGTCGTTTAATAATTTAAGAATTGTTTAAGATTTAAGAGATGTTTATTATTTAAAGAATTGTTAATTTAAAGAGTCGTTTAATAACCTAAGAATGGCTTATGAATTTTAAGAGTTTTTATAAAATTATTTGAGAAATTATGAAAATCAAAGAGTTGATTAAGAATAGTATGAATATTTGAGAAATTAAACGACAGATTAAATTAAATAGTGAAAAGACGTTATAAAAATAAAAATGTATGTATGTTAAGATAAGAACTTAAGAAGAGACAGTGTTTGGAAATTTTAAGATTGTTTTAAGATTTGGTTATTAACGTCTATTTTGCATAGGTACTGAAGACCCAATCAAACAAGCAATGGAGAGAATTTGGAAGCAGGAAAGGCTACAAAATCATTGTATAAATGAGAAGTTCATATTGGTGTTACCAGATCAGGACGTCAACAAAGGCTACATCGCCTTCTCGTCACATAAGATCTTCAAAATAGGTAAACCTTGTAACTTGTTTAAAATCGACAACGCTTTAAGACGAGAGATTAAGATGTGAGATAAGTGACATGTCTGAAGAAAAGCGAATTCGTCTTTGTGTTTAAGATTATAAATGTAGATCTACATTAAAGAATGTCTGACTAAAATTTAAGAAAAACCTAGGTACTTAAGATTGTAAATGCGCAAACAGACATAGTTTAAGAATAGTTTTAAGAATAGCTTTTTTTTTCTTGGTTCAAAATATATTAAGAAAATACATGCAAATTAAGATGAGTTGAAAAATCCTATGCAAATGAAGAAGTGGAAGATTGAGATTCTGTAAGATTAGTTGTCGTCTGAAGATAAGAAAAAGTATACGCCTTAAGAATAAGTGAAGAATAGTGAATAAAGTGAAGATGAGTGGAATCGATTCCCTTATATACAAACATGTCACGCCTTAAGAAACACATTTTGAAAGAGAAATGTTAAGTGAACAAAGCTGATTAAGAATTAGATTAAGACCAAGTAAAAAAATGAAAATTTAATCAAAGATTAAGACAGAGATAAGGACCAAGTAAAAATAAACTGATACTGAAGTGTATATTCTAAAATTTTATTGTGTTTACAGGACATCTGATGAATAAAGATGAAAGACGAGTAATTTCCAAACATTGGCCTGAAGACAAGATAACATTGGAATTGAGTTTTTTGGGTAACCTGGATGAAAGGCAGATTGTGACTAAAGACATGTTAAGTAAAGCATTGAACGACATGGAGAAAAAGTACGAAGAACGAGCAGAAAGCTTCATGGAAAGACCCCTGGAGTCACAAAATAAGCTGCTTGAAAGACAAATGCTGAACCAGGAGAAGCTGATGAAGAAAGTGACTACCAGTCTATTCGAAAAATTTCATATTATGGCCTCTAGTGTGAAAGATGGATCTCAGAACGCTGTTGAAATTAAAGGTCTGGAAGACGGTAATGATTCTGAAGAGGTGTTTGAAGAAAGAGAAAAAGCTGAAGAATTGTTAAACAGAAAGCTGCCTGAAGACTTTGATCCAGTCGAAACGCCTGAGACTATCAATCCGAAGCCAATGGTTAAGAGTATAGTAACCTTCCCGAAGAAATGGTCTGGCGGACCATCATTCACTCCAGAGGAGATTGAGCTGTTTCAGCCCTACGATGTCACCCCTGAGGTTTCAGTATGAGTGAATGCTCCTGATTCAAGGTTTGTTCCCGTGGAAATAGCTAATCCGGCAATACATCAAACTCGCACAAGCGAAACCTCAAGCGAGGAGGGAGAGGTGAAAGAATATCAGGAGATTGAGAACTAGGACGATCCATCTGGTATATCTACGGTGAGAGTTCATACGTCCAAGACTGTAAGTAAAGCTAATAATAAAGATAAATTAAGAGAAAATTTAAGAGATAATCTAAGAAATAAAGACATGCTAACTAATATTGATTTTGAAAAATTTATTGAAGATAAGATTAATGATAGAGTAAAATTAGCTTTAACTGAAAAAGAAAGATTTAAAAAGAATAATACCGTTAAGAACTTAGCTGATTCGACTAAGATTGAGATTCTAAGTAAAAATAACGATATAAATAGATATTATAAGTTAATGAATGTCAAATTTGAAATTTTTGAAGATTACTTGATGTCGGAATTAAGAACTAGAAAATTAGATTATTTATTAAAGAATGAGATAATAACTAAAGTAAATGAAAATAAATTAATTAAAAACAAACATAAAGTAAGAGATATCGTTATTAACCATATTGATATAATATATTATTCGAAAATTACTAATATTAAAGAACCGGTTGAAATAATCAGTAAATTAAGAATTTTAAAGAGACTTGAAACTAAAACAAACAGTATAACGGCTAAAAGAGATTTGTATAGTCTAAGATTTAATAACTCTAAAGAAAATATAGCTAAATTCTGTGAATTGTTTGAAGATAAGATTAGAATTTATGATAGCATACCAGGAGTTACAAAGATTAGTGAAAAGGAAAAGAGAGATTTATTTATACAGACAGTGGCTGAATCTGTGCCTAATATTTTAGTGATAGATTGTGTTAGTCAAGAGTCGTCTGGTAAAGAAATGTCATATTCGAGTCTTAAGAACTATCTTTTACAGGTTGACTCAACCATTCCAAGACAAGAACCTCAAAGAGCAGCGATGTTTGCGACAAGTTTTAAAACAAGACCACTTCGAGGTCGTACATATTTTCGAGGAAATGTACCGAGGGGTGGATCTAAGTCAAGTCGCAGATGCTTTGCTTGTGGAAGAAATGGACACATGATTAGTGCATGTCCTACGCCCGGGCTAACACATTGCTATCATTGCAATGAAGTAGGCAATCATATTGCCAGAGATTGTCCGAAAAGAAAGAGAGAGGAAAGTAACGAGAGTAATGAGAGTGGCAGACCTGGAAAGAAATGGAGAGATTGCCAGAGTAGACCGAGAGTAGCCTTGAGATCGAGGGGAAGCTCTAGAAACCCTAGAGGTAACAGAGGCTTCCGTGGAAAGTTCAAGTTCCAAGGTGAAAAAAGGAACAGCCACAAAGGAGCCACTATGATGGCTTATCCTGAAGACAGTTCTGACAAAGGTAAAGATAATTTAAGATACGATGAGATTAATTACAATTTAAAGTGCGATGCACATTACAGCAATTTAAGAAAAATAGCTAACGTTTGCGATTCTAATGATTCTATAAAACCTAAAGATATGTTAGTTAAATTCATAGCTGATTCGGGAGCGACCGAACATTTAAGTAAAACGAAATTGATTTTTTAAAGCTTAGACGAAAACAAGACAGGCAAAATTAAATCTGCAAATAAAGTTGGTAATTTGAATATATCGGGTGTTGGTAATGTTAAATTTAAAACTTGTAATGATAAAGAATCCATTTTAAGTAACGTAATTTATTCTGAAGATTTGTCTGAAAATTTATTATCCCTACGACAATTTGTAGATCAGGGACTTAAGATCTATCTAGATAGTGAGAGAATTAATATATATATATATAATCCTATTACGAAACGCAATTTAATCACGGGATTTTATAAAGCGCCATTATGGCAAATTGTATTAGAAGTTACAAACAAGCGTGATAATGAACCTGAAAGGTCAAACTCCGCATCATTAGCTAGTTCGTTAACAGCTGACTATAACGTTAAAGATAGAGATACGTTAGAAAATGACGAAATTGTATTTAATACAAACAATGAGAATTGTACCGATATTATAAACACTCTGAATAATCGGAAAATTGATAATTTAATTAAAGATATTGAAATAGCTGAAAATAAAGAGATAGAATATGAACCAAGATTAGAAAATAAAGAAAGAAATCTAAGTGATGGTATGAAATGGCATTTTAGATTAGGCCATGCATCAATAAATTATATTAAGAAATTTATAAGCTTGAATTCGGAATTAATTAAAGAAAATGTTAAGATTGATGATAAAGAAATTATTGAATGTGAAATGTGTCTATTAACTAAATCATGTAAACTGCCATTTAATTCTATTAGAAATAGAGCGATAGAACCAATGCAAATAATACACGCTGATGTTATGGGTCAAATCAGCCCTGTATCGCATCCGAAAGGTTACAGATTTATTGTTGTATTTATAGACGATCATTCAAGAGCAGCTTTAGCATATCCGGTTAAACATAAAAGCGAAACGTCATGTTGCTTAGAACAGTGTGTTAAGAGTATGAGAAATGTCATTGGCTCAAATAATAAAGTGTGTTTTCTAAGATGCGACCGAGGAACCGAGTTCACTGGTAAAGAGACCGGTAAAGTACTTGAGAATATAGCTGCGGAATTGCAACTAGCATGTCCGGATACACCTGAGCACAATGGTGTGGCCGAAAGATTTAACAGAACATTAGAGATGAAAGTAAGAGCCATGATGTTTGATTCTGACCTACCAGTTTATATGTGGGATGTCGCAGTAAAGGCTGCTGTATACGTATATAATCGATCACCACATAAAGCCATAGATATGACTGAACCACTTAAGAAATTGGCTCCTCAGTACAAGTTAGATATAAATCAACTTAAGAGATTTGGATGTGTCACTCAAGGAATCAAAGGTTTCCTAATTGGATATATACAGACAGGATATGTAATATATGTACCTGAAGAAAATAAATTGTACGAGAACAGACATGTTAAATTTATAGAAAGTTACGTGTATAAAGATTATTTTAAGAAAAGTGAAGAAGGCAATTTATTAAATTTTAAAGACTGTAAAGATATGACAGAAATAGTAGATTGTAACCAAGATCAGAATATAACAACTAAAGAAATAGAAAATACAGAAGAAGTAATAATTAATAGAAAAAGGGGAAGACCCCGTAAAAATGAAATCAAGATTATTGAGGAAAAGACTGATGAAGTTGAATTCAAAAAGAAAAGAAGAAGACCCCGTAAAGTTGAAATTAAGGGGTCAAGCCTGGGTTAAATGTTTTAAATAAATAAACAATTATTATTAGAATAAATTTTTTTTTTAATTCTTCTTACAAATTTATTTTCTTTTACATAATATATATATTATACTTTATATTTATCAATATAAAAAATGTTTATTATGCATTTTTAATCCTGGTTATTAAACTTATAATGATATTAAAAAATTGATCAATTTTTGCAGTTGCCGCAGGATATTGAAGCACTGAATGCATCTTTTAATGTCTAATAATTCTTAAAATGTTCATGGGAACATATGTTTACAGACTTATGTTTTTCTTTTTCTGAAAAAAAATTAATAACAATGTATTAAATATAAAAGTTGATAATAATAAGAAAAATAGTGAATGTTATGTACGTATACGTATATAACAATCACCTAAAACTTATCTTTTTGAAAATTGGGCAACATAAGTCCATAGAAATATATATTTTAAAATTTTTCCCAAAATTTGAAAGTGATTTATCAACCTGGCTCTGAAATATCCTGCGGCAAGTAAGCTAAAATGATAAAAAAACCATTAATGAGATAAATGCATTTAAAGTTTCACTTATTAGATTTAAAGTTTTACTTATTTTATAATTCTAATACCGTATTCTTCAGGTATCATACAATTTATATATATATAATCTTAATAATATATATATTTAATAGGTTTATAATCCCTTTTTTCTGGTTTTATTAATATAATACTCAGTATATTTTTTTAATATACATGTATTATCTAAAATAACAGAAAATCAACTTCAAAATCAGTTTCTTTATAAAAAGAGGAATAAAATTTTTTAAAACTACAAGAATACTTTGCTATTATTGAATATTAATGCATGATTATATGGATTTTAAAAAATATTTTGATAAAAAATCATGTACTATATTATATGATTATAATTTGTATTATAAGCATTAAATTTAATTAAAAATGTGTAAAGAATGCAGTAAAAACAAATACTGTTTGATAGTTGTGTACAATATCTCTTTCTCTCTCTCTCACATGACAAGTCTTCCATAAGATTATTGATTTTTCGGATAGCCCTGTCACGTGATAGAGAAAGAGAGAGGCATATATAGTGTTACAGCTGCTAATGGAAGTGTGCACCAGCCACACGTTTGTAGTTCAGTTTTAAGCTATTATAATATCAAGTAGAATTATACATTATATATATTATATTATATAATATCTAAATAAAATAAGTAAAAAAAATAAATGGTTTATAAAACTGCATGAACAAATTATATCAGATAAGTATTTGCGTCACCTTAAATTTATATTTTGTTTATGTCAAGAAATTGATTCTTTGTTTCTCCATTTCAGCATAACCAATGTGTCAACACTTAGATATACAATATTTGCAGAATACAGATAAAATTATAAACAAGTGTTTTGTTATGCTCAGTGTATTTGTGCTTAGTGCGATATTATGTGGTTGAAGTTATTTTATGTGTACTTATTTGTGAAAGTGTTTCAAACCCCCAATATAATTAGTATATTTCATGCCGTAAAGTACCACTCTCTATATTCTTTTGTTTCTTCTTCTGGTCGCAATTCACATGCTCTGCAAAAAGATTGCTTTGGAGGAACGTCAATTACTTTTTCATTCTCATGCAGTATCAACACCTTGAAGAGAATTGAATCCTCGCTTCCTCCAAGATCCATCACCTGATAGACTTATATGGCAATTCTGACTTGTTGAATCACGTACTTGCTCGACAGTTGCTTTCATAGACTGTTTACCAACTTCTTTACAAACATTTTTTAACTCTGTATTAATAATGTCATAATTACTGTGAGAAACTGGACTCGGCAAATCCATATTTCCACAAAAAGTAACTAAACCAGCACGCCCATGACCAAGAGTTCTCATTGTGTACACTAACGTCTATTTATTTCATAAGCGTTATTTTTTTTCCAATTTTTCTACTTGAATCAATAACAAATATCTTAAAACAGTTTGTACATGTTATTGTTATTTCACTTCCCAAACCTCTCACATCTACTTCAGAAAATTTAACTGTACCATGACAATTCTGACAAACTAAAAATTCTTCTAATGTTGGGAAAAGTAGTGATATATGAATAATTCTATTTTCCGTGCTACTTTCTTCAATGGTATTAGTTTTTAACTTTTTACTTGATCTGGATCAATGTTGATTGAAGTGCATCGTAGTTGGTTCTTACTGATGTTGATAATTTTTTTATGAGCAGATGTACCAGGTATTCTATTACTTGAGTCTGGCATTTTTTTTACTGCTCTTTTTTTGTATAAACTTGTAACGGAGTGAATCTTTGCCGGGGCCTTGCTCAGATTCCAGGATTCGGTCAGGAAGGAAATTGAAATAATTATATCGTAATTTAATTGTAAAGACTAACTAGATGTATATTTACAAAGCCATGTTGTGTACAAAATAAAAGAATAAATGAGATCGCCGTTTCCCCTGCTGACTGGGATGCGAACTTAGTTAATCTAAAATCAAACCAATAAACAATACTTAGTACTACGCGACTTACAAACTTTACAATGCTACCTTATGACTAGTTTCCTAAACGGACGCAACTAACGGTTATCGTGTATGCCCGCACGGTTCGGACTAATACGTATGTTCACGGGGATACGGTCGGGATAATCCGCGTGTGCTCACGAGGATGCGGCGGGATAGTCTACGTGTGCTCACGAAGATACGGTCGGGATAATCTACGTGTGCTCACGAAGATACGGTCGGGATAATCCACGTGTGCTCACGAGGATACGGTCAGGATAACCCACATGTGCTCACGAGGGTGCGATCGGGATACTCTACGTGTGCTCACGAAGATACGGTCGGGATAATCCACGTGTGCTCACGAGGATACGGTCAGGATAACCCACGTGTGCTCACGAGGGCGCGGTCGGGATGATCCACGTGTGCTCACGAGGATACGGACAGGATTAGACACCACGTGTGCTCACGAGGTGCCTACGGTAGGATGCGGTTATGGTAACGGTCGGTGCGGTATATGGTAACTCGTGTTTACGAACGTGTGCTCACGAACGTATCCACGGGCGCCTGCACCAGGGTTAGGATTCAGTCTGGCCGTGTGCTTACGACCAGCTTCCTTCGGCCCCCTGATCCAGACTGGTTACGGCGGTTCTCGGCGCGCCTTATATACCCGATCTGCGAGAGCGCGCATGCGCAGAACGCGGTTGCCACACTCTGAACTAGGTCAATGAACTGGCCAATAGGCGCAGTAGTGGGGAAGCGGTCAATGACCCTAATCTATTTATAGCGCGGTCGTTGAACTCGTGTTTAACGGCACGTGTTAGTTGCGAAGCTATCTTACAATACTACGAGTCTTAAACCTAATGATTAATTATACTTGTTAACTTAACAATTATTATGCTAAATGATTAATTAGCGCGTGCAATTATTGCGCGTCGCATTCCTCTCTTTCTTCGAAAGAATAAAACTACTATCTTAATTAGCGCAAAAGTGTGTAAATTTACCAGTTTTACTGCGCCGGCATGTCGAATGTCACCCGTGCTCTCGCAAACTTATAATTAATTTCTTAAAACTAATAAAATTTAAAGTTAAAAATATACTTTTAATTTAAAATCCACTGAGTATTTACTAAAATAACGTAAATACTTTATCAATGCAGAAAATATTTACTTCAAATAGAACTGTACGTATTTGTGCAGTGTATTAAAGTAAAAGGAATCGTTTATTTATTAACTTTTAAATTTGAATCGTATGGTAAAGTAGATTTCTACTTTACCATACTCTACGTTTGATAGTTGCTTCGTTTAATATACTTATATGTAAACGTCGAAAACCTCGCAATTATTATTTTAGTTAAATTAAAATAAAATCTTTTGTTTTTGCAAAAATAATTTTAGAGAAATAATGTCTGTTAATGCTTACTTTATTTCAATTATAACTTGCGAAAAATTTTTTTGTTTTTTTTCAAATTTTGGGATAATGTTTTATGTAAGAAATACTTTAAAAAAAGTTAATAAAAAAAAATCGATTTTTTGAGCAGTTAACCCAGGCTTGACCCCTTAAGACAAATAAACAGATTATTGAAAACGTAACAATCAATAGGATGGGGGGAGACCCCCGAAAAATGAGATAGAAATTAAGAATCAAACTGATCTAAATAAAGATGATGATGATCTAAAGTATCAAGCATTACTAGACAAAATTCAAGGAGATCCTCAAACTTATAGAGAAGCTGTAAGTTGCATGGATAGAGAGAAATGGCTTAAAGCCATAGAACTAGAATTGAATGCATTAAAAAAAAGAAAAGTATTTGAGACAGTCAAGAAAGACAGTTTATTGAAGAGTGATGCGAAATTAAATATTCTTGACTCGAGATGGGTATTTAAAAGAAAAATTGATGAAGACGGAAATGTTAAACATAAAGCGAGATTAGTTGTGAGAGGTTCTAAAGATAAGAACGATTACGATCTGAGTGAAATATATGCACCAGTATCTAGGTTAACATTGGTAGGATCATTCTTAGCAATAGCTAATAAATTTAAGATGCATCTAAAGCAACTGGATGTGGAAACTGCATTCTTGTATGGTGAATTGCATAAAGTCATTTACATGAAAGTACCAGAGGGTGCAACAATAAATAATAAAAATGAAGACAATTATGTATGGAAATTAATGAAATCACTTTATGGTTTGAAGATTAGTCCTAAAAGATGGAACGACAGATTTACACAAATTTATATCTGAAGATCTAGATCCTTGTCTATTTATTAATACACTGATTTATTGATTATTGATACAAATAAAAGCTTAATTATAGTATTGTTATAAGTTGATGATATCCTCATCGCAGGACATGAAATGAAAGAAATAGACAAAGTAAAAGACAGCCTTACTAAAGAATTTAAAATGATTACGAGTCAAGTGTCAAATAGAGAGACAAGAAACAGAGAAGAAAGCAAAATTAAAGAGAGCGATATACCAAACAGATTGTATCGAGAAGCAATAGGTTCTCTGTTATATTTATCAAATACTACACGACTGGATATATCTTATACTGTGAACGTCTTGAGTAGACACCAAGTAAAACCAACTAATTACGAGTGGAACATGGTTAAAAGAGTATTTAAGTATCTAGCTGGCACACAAAGTTATAAGTTAACATATAAAGCTAAGTCAGATGCATTAGAAAGCTATGTTGATGCAATTTTGCAGATTGTAAGAATTCGTTAACGACGTGTGGTTTTATAATAAGATTGTATGATGATACAGTTGCTTGGAGAAAACACAAGCAACCATATGTAGCATTATCTACCTGTCAGGCTGAATACGTAGCCATGAGTGAAGCATGCCAGAATCTAATGGCATTGCATAATTCGATTAAATTTGTGCTAAAGAAAGAATTCTATCCTATGAATATGTACTGTGATAATTTACCTGCACAAATAAGCGCTAAAACTAACGGCGAGAATAAGTTAAGACATATAGTAGATCGTAAAGAACATTACGTTAAAAAGTGTGTAAATAAGAACTATGTAAAATTAGTATGGGTAGAATCTAAAGAACACTGGGCTGATATTTTCACTAAGCCACTTGCGAATAGTCAACATAGTACTTTAACTAAAAATATTCTAAATATGCATTGATGTTTTCTTTCGTTTTAGATACTACTGAAGAACAACATATATATATATATATAAATTAATATGTGTGTCTAATCTAAGTAAAACATATGTAAGCTGACTGGATTGAGGGGAAGTGTGAGAATAGAGCAATCTGCGTCAGCGTTGCGTTTTGTGACCACGGTATCTTTGGTGGCGCTACTTGTGTATACAAGTCAGTGTCGCTTACCAAGGTAGTATGTTCTGTGCCTCCGGGCAGTAAAGACGCGTCCAACCTTATTTAGTTAATAAACTTCTTTTATATTTATTACTTAGCTTACATTATCTCACCCTAGAACCCAACAAAATTCCCTCGTAAAGCATTTAGAAAAAGGTTATTTACTGACTTTTTCGAACCGAACCATAGTCCTACTAAAATTATATTTTCTCTTTTGAATCGTTGTGCATAAGGAAGCTCATTAATTACAAATTACAGAGGCCAAATACTTAATTTAGATGATTTGTATATTGGTACCCCATCTGTATTCCATGTAAGTGAAATATTATTAGGATCAGATAATTTTTTTCATTATTAGTTAATTCTTTATACACCGAACCGTCATGTATATGTCTTCAAAATTTTGTTAATTTTTATGCGTGTATTTTTATAACCCTATTGAAAATAAATACGTAATTTTGTTACGTAACAAAAGCACGTACCAAAATTACGTACCAAAAGTACGTATTGTTACATGCTAAATTCGAACATTTTGTTACGTGCATATTGGCGCGTAGATTTGGCACGTAATTTTATTACGTACTTTTGGTACATAACTTTTCTTTTCTTTTTCTTTTGCTTAACGTCGCTCTCACACTGATGCGTATCATCAGCGACCACAGAGGTATGTGCGATATCTTTTGTAAAAGCATACTTATTGAAAATACAATAATCAATCGGCAAACGCAGTAAGGGCACACGAGCCGGCATCTCCGGATTAAGCTTTACGGACCAAGCGTAACAATTAAAAGATGTTTTTTTAATATTTTTATTGAGTTACGTACCTGCAGTACGTAAATAAGTTACGTACCTGAAGTACGTAATTGAGTTACGTACCTGCAGTACGTAAATAAGTTACGTACCTGAAGTACGTAATTGAGTTACGTACCTGCAGTACGTAAATAAGTTACGTACCTGAAGAACGTAATAGTATTACGTGCAGAAGTATCATTAATGTGTGAGCGACATTAAACAAAAAAAAAAACGAAAAGAAAAGTTATGTACCAAAAGTACGTAATAAAATTACGTGCCAAAACTACGCGCCAATATGTACGTATCAAAATGTAATACGTACTTTTGGTACGTGCTTTTGTTACGTAACAAAATTACGTGTTTATTTTCATTACTCATTACCAAATATATTATTGATAAATGTTGTCATCAAGACACATAAATTAGTTGGTAAAATAGTGTAGATTGTTTATATGTACTTGGTGAAGTAGTATTACAATTAATTTACAATATTACTATGAAAAAATTGTGTTTAAATAAATAGCGTAAGCTGTATATTGGGTTCGATATACTGCGAACTTGAGTAGATTGGAATGATGATGTGATCTTTACTATCGGTGATACAGCTTACTTAAATATAGTTTGTATCAGTAAAGCACAATATATAATTTTATTATTTTTGTCACAGATAATTTCTGAATTTCCTTTAATATATGTTAATGTTTAATAAATTCAACCCATCAAATATAATAAATTATATTAATTAAAACTCTTACCAACACTTACTTTTTGTCAAATTTAATTATATTTATCACTGATAAATCAATTCATATCATTATTTAAATGTACTCAAGCTCTCAGTATATCCAACTCAGTATACACCTTACGCTATTTATTTAAACACAACTTTTTCATAGTAATTTTGTAAACTAATTATTATTTCACTTCACCAAGTATATATAAACAATCTACACTATTTTACCAACTAATTTATGTGTCTTAAAGACAATATTTATCAATATTTTATTCGACAATGAGTAAAACACTATAAATTGTTTACCAAGACTCGAATAAGCCAACTTGTACGTCAGCCTATAATGTGTAATCTTGATATAATGTAATACTATCCTATATTTTATCAATTTTTTTTACTTTTAAATTGGTAATGAAAATATAGTTAAAAATTGTCATTCACTAGGATATAGTGGACATTTCATAAAGAATAATATATTGATTTGATATTAAACAACACAAATTGTTTGTTTTGAGTCGTCTGCTATACCCTACTGAATGATAATTTTTCACTACATTACTAATCAACAAGAAAAATTTTATAACACATTACAAACTGACAAGTTTGCATATACGAGTCTAAGGAAACAGGATTATAATGTTTTACTCATTACCAAATATATTATTGATAAAAGTTGTCATCAAGACACATAAATTAGTTGGTAAAATAGTGTAGATTGTTTATATATACTTGGTGAAGTGGAATAACAATTAATTTACACAATTACTATGATAAAAGTTGTGTTTAAATAAATAGCGTAAGCTGTATATTGGGTTTGATATAGGGAGAACTTGAGTAGATTGGAATGATGATGTGAATTTTTCTATCGGTGATATAGCTTACTAAAATATAGTTTCTGTTAGTAAAGCTACCATAAAAAAATTCACGCTGATTCAGTACTGATTTCATATTGAAATCAATATGAAATCATCATTGCATCAATATAACATCATCACCGAATCAGAGTAAAATCAGTACTGAATCAGCAGTAACTTTTTCCCAAAACGCAGAATGGAATTGGTACAGAATCAGTGCAAAATCAGGATTGAATCAGTACAAAATCGGTATTGAATGTTTACAGAATCTGCGATGAATCAGAGTTACACGCAGAGTAATAAAACAATAAAAGTTCATTTATATGTGATTAATAAAAGTGATTAATCACATACCGTAACACGTGTTTAATCACATGATTTTTTACATGTTAAATAACGTGATTATTTCGTTGTAAATTTCCAAGAGAAAAGTATGTAGTATAATTCTCTAAAAAAAATTAGGTAAAAACAAATAAAATTGTCAAAAAAACATAAAATAGATAAAAAAAAGTATTACACATTTTTCTGTTTATGTTAGTTATTCACCCATCCACTTATTAACCGCGGTCAATGCTGCTTAACTTTCA
Source organism: Theocolax elegans (assembly GCA_026168455.1). Lineage (NCBI taxonomy): Eukaryota > Metazoa > Arthropoda > Insecta > Hymenoptera > Cerocephalidae > Theocolax > Theocolax elegans. The sequence continues at coordinate 47,167,142 of CM047427.1, forward strand.
GGATCAATCATTTCTCAGTCTATTCTCAATGCTACATTCACAAACAGTTACAAAGATAATAAAAACATATTTGTAGACATCTCAAAAAGCCCAATTAGAATTTATTTTAATGGTATTAATTTTAATGGAATAAACATATTTTTAAAAATGTGGACAATTTCATACAAGTTAAAATTTTAATGCACACATCGGTACCATATTAGAAAAACAATATATATTTAGTAAAATATTGAAGCAAATTCATATTAATTGTAACTAGGTTTCTTGAAACGTCTACAAATATGTTTTCATTATTTTCGTAACTGTTTGTGAATGTAGCAGATAGAAGATAGTAAATCAAACAATAAAAATACTAAAATCAGTATACATGGAAGTAATAACATCTCTTTAAGATTATATTATTTAACATTTCAAGTATATATATTTCATAAATCCAATTGTTAAATATCAAAAACACCTTCTACAAAGGTGTAAAAATTCGCAAGTATGGTGTAATTTCAATCACACTTTTAAAATTGTTATCTAATAGTTTAATATCTTTAATTTGTCGCAAATCCTTTCCTACTTAAAAATTACTAAAAATATTTTTTATTAACAATATTAGGTATATGATTCTTACAAAGTTTCTGCTATAGAAATTACTAAAATTAAAATAAAAACGACAAGTATTTTGTAGCATATAATAAATCTAATTTTAATTAAAAATTTATATATTACTGAAACATTATAAAAAGTTCCCCAATAGACAAAGTTGCACAGACAAAACTTCGTTAAAACTTGCTACACAATTTTTGAAAACAACTTGTGTTAAACTTGCTAACAAGACTTTACATAATAGTGACGTGTACCTAAATTTTATGTAAAATTGTTAAAAAAAGTTGCAACAAATAATTGCTATAAATTTGCTAACAAATAAGGACGCAGATTTAGATTAATTTGTTATTTAACTCTGCTGCACGAGTTGATATAATTTTGGTATATATTTGCTAAGAAATATATCATAATCTGAGAAATTCTTTTTCAGCCAATTGGTAGCAAAATTAAATCAGTAAATGCTTACATAGTGCAGTATATTGCAACAAGATTTGATGATAATTTGTTGCTATTTTGCAATCATGAAAATAATAATTTCAATGTATTTTTTATTCAAGAAAATCTGTGTTTTTGTGAAGTATTTCAAGTTTTGTTACTTTTTTTGCAATTTTAAGAGTCTAACACATTTACTAGTTGTGGCGGTGCGACGTGCGATCTAGTTGCACAAAAATAATATAAGTATTTGCCATTATATTTACTTAAAATATTATTTCAACAAAATAAAAGCACATTTATAACAATACTTGCTATTTAAAAAGTAATAATTTTATGCAACAATTGACTTTAATTTTTTATAAATTTGCTGTCACTATTTTCATGTAAATGATTTGAAGCAAATTTATAATAAATAAGGACTTACATTGACGCAAATTTTGGATAAACAGGTACAAATTTTTTTTGCAAAGTTGCTGTCAGTTTGCAATCATATGTCTATTGGGGTTATTATTAGTTTTGCTAAACAATCTTTTGTAATACATAATCCAATCAAAAGGCGCGATAGCGCCTGACGCAAGTATAGCGCGAGAGCCATTATAGACAGCTAATTTAACCCCTCAGATTTTTGATGTCTTTTTTCTTACTATTACATTATATTCAATATGTAATAGATCAAACCTCGTATTCTCTATTTATTTATCTTCATTTTACATCCAATTCTATGTAAATTCATTGACGGATATTGAAGAAAAATCATGACAAAGAAATTGCTTGTTGATTTCCTTTACGAAATTTTTTCCTCTTCCCTTTTTTTCGTCTCCCTCATATATATATGTCTATTTGCTTTCCAGCCCGTGAGAGAGTGCGGACAGAGGTAAAAACCGCCAGTCAGACTCTGAAAAATTCCTTGAGAGGGAGCTGCTGCTACTCTTTTTCAATACTGTTGTCACGTATATATATATATTATATTATATCAAAAGGTGCGATAGACAGCTAATTTAACCCTTAAATTTAACTGTTATTTTAAAAATTTTCAAATTCTAAAATTAGTCAGGGGTCCTTTGGATATATATATATAATATGACATTCCCGTATCTTCATCAAAAATGTCACGTAACACATAGGTGCAGGGGATCACAATTTACTTACACGGGAGAGAAAGAGAGATAGAGTGAAGTGAGAGATAATCAAGTCAAACGTCAACCCGCGTGTATATTACAGCGTGCAAAAAGTGTTACAGATAAAACAAGTATTTCTGTGTAAAGAAAAATAGCATCTCACTAATAAGATGAGTAAATAAACGATAAAAAGGAAAAAGTCTGAAGAGAGATAGAAATATAGAATATTTAATGAAATGGAACTTAATTACAATGAACAAATGGAACAAATAAAAACTAGCAAACAAAACTCAGATGTTAAGAAACGTAATAATGGAATTCATTGCAAAAAGTTTAAAAAACAAGTATTTCTGTGTAAAGAAAAATAGCATCTCACTAATAAGATGAGTAAATAAACGATAAAAAGGAAAAAGTCCGAAGAGAGATAGAATATTTAATGAAATGGAACTTAATTACAATGAACAAATGGAACAAATAAAAATTAGCGAACAAAACTCAGATGTTAAGAAACATAATAATGGAATTCATTACATTAAGTTTAATAAGGATGAATGTATTTTTCAGTTTGCAATATATGATGATGACGAACATGTAAAAACATATACTGTTCAAATTTTTAATGAAAATAATAAGGGAACATTTGGAGTTTTGGATATTCCATTGGCCATAGATTTGCATCAAGTAGTTAAAGAAACACCTTTTTGGATAATATTGTAAATACTCCAATAATATTTGTAAGAAATCTTAAGTTACACTTAGACACGTATCACAAACAAAAATAACAATATGATGATTTGAAATCTAATTTTGGAAAATGTTTGTAATTGTTCTGTGGATGTGCATTATTCTTATACTATTGTTTTATAACGTTTCTGAAATGCAAAGATTTTGAAACTAATATCTACTTTAACATAATTGTTTATGTATTTTATGACTTAACAAAAGAAAATCCTATTAAAGTAAAATTTGACTTAAATAGCTTTGATGATATTGACAATACTAAGATGAAGCAGCATTTAGAATCTTTTTTCGAATGTTTTAAAACTTTAACACTAAAAGAAGCATTTATTCAAATAATTGAACAAGATAATGCACCTATGGAATGGAAGTTGGAAAAATATGATACAATATTAAATTTAAGTGTAAGTATTTTTAAACTAAAGACTTTAAAACTGAAAAAAAATTATTCATTTACTTCTCTTTTAGGATTTATCAGATTTTGAAAGCTCAGATGATGATATTAGCCAGATGAGCACTCCGAAAAAGAAACAAACAAAACAAGCGGTGACGAAGCTTTCATATACTAAAATTAAAACACCAACTGTTAATAAATTACAAACTAACAAAAAGTCAAGGTAAAAATGATGGCTCGACTGAACAGTATAGTCAAGGAAATTCTCAAACAAATATGAATGTTAAAAAAACACAGAAAACTAACAAGAAAAAGAAAAAAAAACTTCAAGATACAATGAGACAAACAAAACTAAACTTTACATTAGAGAAGAATGCAAATGAAAAAAAGGTTACTGGTGATAATAGTACAATAAGCGCTGCTATTAATGTGAATAAAAAAAGGGCAGAACAATTAAAGCAAGTCAACACATCCAAAGGAGAATCAAATAGTGAAATGGATAAAACAGATAAAATTAATAAAGTTAATTCAAAAGGAAAACCGCAAAAACAGCAATTAGCTAGCAAGCTAGTTAATTTAAATAAGACTATTGACATGAAAAGGAAATCAATAACAAAAATAAATACCATTAAAAGACCACATAGTATAATTAACAAAAGAATCAAGCAACCTATCACAACAAGTACACCACTTCATGTACAAACTAATAAATTATTTCAACCAACTACAAATGATAATTTGGACATCAGTGAAATAAGTAGAAGAGAATCTGTAAATACCAATAATCATAATAGCAGTAGTAGTAGTAGTACCAGAAACCTAAGACATTCTCGTAATTAAAAAAATTGTAAAAATTTAAAATTGTTAATATTATTTAATTATCGTTGCAAAACACCAATATATTAAGTATATGATAGAATGTGCATCCAATAATTAAACACATTATTTTTGTACAATATACAAAAATATTATAATCAATAATTAAAATATATTAGCCATTATTGTTGCACAGTGCACAAAAATAATGTGTTTAAGTGATCAATAATGATCAATATTTATACATTTTTATAATGATCAAGTATATATTTTTATACGATTGATTTTTGATATTTACAATTAAAATTTCTATATCCAATTAATTTAAATTAATTTTTATTTCATTCAGGACAATTACGATTTAATAGGATTTTATTAATAATTCATTTCGTTTGACCATGTAACTGTTGTATATAAATAAAATAATAAAAAAATTTTTTTTCAAATGTTAAAATTATATTCTACCTTCATTGATGTTATGTTTTATTTACATTTTTTTTATAAGTTTATTCATAATAACATTGTAATATTTTTCATCCAAAATCATACAAAATAATTATAATGATCAAGTATATATTTTTATACGATTGATTTTTTGATATTTACAATTAAAATTTCTATATCCAATTAATTTAAATTAATTTTTATTTCATTCAGGACAATTACGATTTAATAGGAATTTTATTAATAATTCATTTCGTTTGACCATGTAACTGTTGTATATAATAAAATAATAAAAAATTTTTTTTCAAAATGTTAAAATTATATTCTACCTTCATTGATGTTATGTTTTTATTTACATTTTTTTATAATTTATTCATAATAACATTGTAATATTTTTCATCCAAAATCATACAAAATAATTGAATAAAGAATTATTTATTAACTTCTAAGAAAGGAAATAAGGATATTTATTTACAAAATGTTTCTTATTAGAAATAATAAATTATATTAGTATAGTATAGTATAGTATTTTATTTTCCTTGTATAGTTAACAAAAATAACTTTTTACAATAATAATCTATATTTTTTAATGTCTTTACACTTTTTTAACAAAATTGTTCAACATTCTTCAATGAACTAATAATGCACAGTCTATTGTTTTTAACTTGTTGGAAGCACTTCATCTCTGAAGGCAAGAGCAGAAACTACTTTTTGGTGTCCTTGATATTCTCTCTTCACAGTTCCTGTTGCTACATTCCATAATCTTGCAACACCATCCAACGAAGCAGTAAAAATGTATTTTTACTCCCATCTTTTTTCTACTTATTTTTCTTTTTTATTATTAGACATTTTATATACTGTAGAAAGTACTTTATAAAACACCTTCGACGAAGGTGTCAAACTTCGCAAGTATGGTTTCCAATCACTCTTTCAAAAACGATGTCTGATAAAAAATTATTAATTTTTACCCCCTTCTTTTTTCTACTTATTTTTCTTTTTTACAATTAGATATTTTATATATTTTGCTTAAACTTCATAAGTAGTTTCTGCTATTGAAAGTACTGAAATCAAAGCGGAATAATCGACAAGTATTTTTTACCATACCATAAATTGTATTTTAATTAAACATTTATATATTGTTTCTTAAACTCCATAAAAAGTTTCTGCAATAGAAAGTACTGAAATCAAAGTACAATCAACAAGTATTTATTTTTAAAAATACAAATATCATTTAAATTGATAACAAACAGTTTTTTAAAAAAGTATCTTACAAGTTTACATTTCAATACTAGTTCTGTCATATCCTACAAGCAATAGATAAATCCTTTTTTTAATAATTTTATTAATTTCTGCAAAACTGATAAAAAATAAATTTCTCACTTTTTTATTCTCTTTAAATACACAATGTATATCCTTCCCGTGTCTTGCAGCAATAGATAAACAATTTTATATAATAATAATAATATTCATTTGTGCAAAATTAATTTCTGCAAAACTAATAAAAAAGTAATTTCTCTCTTTTTTATTCTCTTTAAATAAAATAATACTTGCACCACCGTTGGTTAAGTGTTTCAGAAGTTTTTTATGATTTATACTAATATCCTCTTGTATACTTTACTTCGCCAAGAAATTGTATGACTTTCGTCGCTGATTAGCACCGAATCGGGAGCACAAAAAGAACGACGTTAAAATATAAAAAAAAAATTCTATTGCATACTGAAAATAGTTTTAAAAAAGTTGAAATAAAGCAATCTAATGTTTAAAACGTAATATTTCTAATTCGGAATTGAACGTATCTATTCTTTTTCTAATCATAAATAGTTGTCAAGTGCTGGTACTTTGTTTAACTGCAGAAGTCAAATAAAAATTATTCGCTGTTACGATATATACAGGTCTCATGAGTTAACATTAAGTCTTATACTTAATCTTACCTTAAAATATTTATAAGCCCTTGATGTAAACATGCATAAGCAGTGTGTTATGCAGTTCGAATTAGACTTACTATACAAGAGTAAGATGGCAATTCAACGAGTGGTGCAAGTATTATTTTATTTAAAGAGAATAAAAAAGAGAGAAATTACTTTTTTATTAGTTTTGCAGAAATTAATTTTGCACAAATGAATATTATTATTATTATATAAAATTGTTTATCTATTGCTGCAAGACACGGGAAGGATATACATTGTGTATTTAAAGAGAATAAAAAAGTGAGAAATTTATTTTTTATCAGTTTTGCAGAAATTAATAAAATTATTAAAAAAAGGATTTATCTATTGCTTGTAGGATATGACAGAACTAGTATTGAAATGTAAACTTGTAAGATACTTTTTTAAAAAACTGTATGTTATCAATTTAAATGATATTTGTATTTTTAAAAATAAATACTTGTTGATTGTACTTTGATTTCAGTACTTTCTATTGCAGAAACTTTTTATGGAGTTTAAGAAACAATATATAAATGTTTAATTAAAATACAATTTATGGTATGGTAAAAAATACTTGTCGATTATTCCGCTTTGATTTCAGTACTTTCAATAGCAGAAACTACTTATGAAGTTTAAGCAAAATATATAAAATATCTAATTGTAAAAAAGAAAAATAAGTAGAAAAAAGAAGGGGGTAAAAATTAATAATTTTTTATCAGACATCGTTTTTGAAAGAGTGATTGGAAACCATACTTGCGAAGTTTGACACCTTCGTCGAAGGTGTTTTATAAAGTACTTTCTACAGTATATAAAATGTCTAATAATAAAAAAGAAAAATAAGTAGAAAAAAGATGGGAGTAAAAATACATTTTTCGTTATATACAAAAGACTCCTTCTGCGAAGGTGTAAAAATTCGCAAGTATGATGTAATTTCAATTACACTTTAGCAATTCTTATCTTACTTTATAAAAACTTACTGCAACAGAAAGTAATGAAATCTTTAATACCATTAAAATAAATTCTAATTGGGCTTTTTGAGATGTCTACAAATATGTTTTTATTATCTTTGTAACTGTTTGTGAATGTAGCATTGAGAATAGACTGAGAAATGATTGATCCTGAAAGTTAAGCAGCATTGACCGCGGTTAATAAGTGGATGGGTGAATAACTAACAAAAACAGAAAAATGTGTAATACTTTTTTTTATCTATTTTATGTTTTTTTGACAATTTTATTTGTTTTTACCTAATTTTTTTTAGAGAATTATACTACATACTTATCTCTTGGAAATTTACAACGAAATAATCACGTTATTTAACATGTAAAAAATCATGTGATTAAACACGTGTTACGGTATGTGATTAATGAACTTTTATTGTTTTATTACTCTGCGTGTAACTCTGATTCATCGCAGATTCAGTAAACATTCAATACCGATTTTGTACTGATTCAATCCTGATTTTGCAGTGATTCTGTACCAATTCCATTCTGCGTTTTGGGAAAAAGTTACTGCTGATTCAGTACTGATTTTACTCTGATTCGGTGATGATGTTATATTGATGCAATGATTATTTCATATTGATTTCAATATGAAATCAGTACTGAATCAGCGTGAATTTTTTTAACAGGGATATTTATTATTTTTATCACGGATAATTTCTTAATTTCCTTTATTATATGGTAATGTTTAATGCATTAAACCCATCAGATATAATGAATTAGTACTAATAATACTTGAAACTCTTACTAACACTTACTTTTTGTAAAATAAAGTTATATTTACCACTGATAAACCAATTCACATCATTATTTTAATGTACTCAAGCTGTCAGTATACCCAATTACGCTATTAATTTAAACACAACTTTTTCATAGTAATTTTGTAAATTAATTATTATTTCACTTCACCAAGTATATATAAACAATCTACACTATTTTACCGACTAATTTATGTGTCTTAATGACAATATTTATCAATAATTTATTCGACAATGAGTAACACACTATAAACTGTTTACCAAGACTCGAGTAAGCCAACTTGTCAGCCTATAATGTGTAATCTTGATAATGTAATACTATCCTATATTTTATCAATTTTTTTTACTTTAAAATTGGTAATGAAAATATAGTTAAAAATTGTCATTCACTTGGATATAGTGGATATTTCACAACGAATAATATGTGATATTCAATATGTCATTGTATATTGATTTATTCTACATTTTTTGTAATGTCTTTAATTGTTGATCCATACTCAAACTGACACGTTATAAATAGTGTATTTTGAAGCTGGTTCCATAACTTTTCCTCATGAAGTAGCTTGAATCTAAAATACTTTTTATACATTATCATGGTATAATAAACAATTTTGTATTAATAGATAAGTAGCAATAATATTGAAATAAGGATTTGTAACATTCAGCGGGCTCAGAATTATTAAAAGTTCCATACAATGTAACAATGAAAAATTAAACTTTTTAATCAATTATTTGCTTGTAACGGCATGAGCAACTGGGTATCAGTTATTAACTAGATATAATTAATACTACAATAAATTATGATTAGAAAAATTTCATTTATTAATAATTCATTATCTTTGTCTATATTTTATGAAAGTATTATATGGTGTGGCAGGAAACATTGATAGAAATATTGTATAGGAGCATGTAGCACTCGCAGGAACATAGTTCAAATAGCCAGAGCAATTTTACATGTTCCTAAACAATTTTATTTCGTTTTAAGGTGTTTTACGTTATAACCCAGTGCTAAAACGAGCAAATAATTCGATCAGTATCTAACAGCAGTCTGTGGCACTCGTAGGTATATTGTTCTGTTAACTAAAGCAATGTTTATTTTTCTAAAGCGATTTTACAGGATCTAAACAGTTTCTATGTAAAAACGAAATTCAAATTTTTTTAAAACGACTGTAAGCGTAATATTTTAATTATTATTTTATACAGAAATATGTACATATTTTTACAGGTATGGCTCAATATGCCCACCAGCTTGTTGCACAACACACATTTCTTCGGTGGTAATGGAAGCTAGGGCATCACGAATCCTTTGCTTCATGTTCTCGCGTGTTGTTGGTTTCTCTTGGTAGCATATATCTTTTATTTGCCCCCATAAATAAAAATCCTTTAGGTTCAAATCTGGTGAACGCGGTGGCCATTTTACCGATGGACCATTTTTGCCAATCCAGCGTTTTATCCACCACATCGTGCTTATATTAAGTGGGTTTCCCTCTAACAGATGTGGTAACTCGTTTCTCAGAAAATATAAGTACGTATCGCCACTAATAGTACCTTCAAAAAAATATGGGCCCACAATTTTGTCGCCAACAATGCCTGCTCACACATTGACCTTCCAGCGATTCTGATTTTCGATTTCACGTTTCCATCGTGGATTTTCCTGTGCCCAGTTCCGATGATTTTGCCTGTTTAGCATACCACTCTGAGTAAATGTCGATTCATCTGTCTAGCATTTTTGTTGCAAACTCTAAAAGTTTTGATTTGTCGGGCTCCCGCAGAGCTTGTACCATCTGGAGCTTATATGGATGGAGTGTCTCCTTTGCAATTTT